>MU778023.1:60083-95178 GCA_026770625.1 Nicotiana glauca
GGGGGGGGGGGGGGGGGGGGGCACAGTAGGGTATTGGATTAGATTAACATATCAACACCAAACAACTAAGACCATGATCAAACTAACATACCGATCATGGGGATTCACATAAGAAACATGTACCAAGTATACAGAAACATGCTGGTCATTGACAAGTAAAGCATAACTTAACATGTAGAGGGAATACAAGATCATAATTACATGTTGAACAGCAAAATAGTAAATAAAAGCATATACAAAATACAAGGAATTGTAACAGTAATAGAAACATGTTGGTTTGAGGACTAAAATCTGAATTAAAACATACTAGTGAAGTGAAGAAAGCAAAAACACAAAGCAGAAATAGGAGAGGCACAGTAGTTAGCCTTGGCTTGCAGCCGGCTAACTTAGAATAGTAGCAAGTAGCACTGCAAAGAGAATAGAAAGTTTTAGTTGTGAGAGAGAGAGAGTTGAACAGATTTGTGTTCGTCTATTATGCTAATGAATGAATAGAGTATATATAGTTTGAAATCGGGCGGAAGAATAAAGTAAAAATAATAGTTTAGTAGTAATTATAGAAATAAATATTAATTAGAATCAATTTAGTATACAGACTTCCTTTAATTAAGGAATCATACTCAAATGGTAAGAAGCAGTGGCAAAATAAGGAAAGGAATCAAGTAAAACTGCTTATAACACAATAAGGAAGTAGTAGAACTGTAATATAGGTACAGAGCATGAAATTAAAGTCAAGTTCAAAAGCCTATTTAAAGAAAATATATACAAATTAGTTTGACAGCGGAATCAACCAGAGAAATAAGGCATGAGATATTTCAAATTCTAGAAATCAGTAATGAGATCCTCGAGTGAGGTTCTAATTATAGGGAATCAATATTTATCAAAGGAAAATATCACACATGAGCAGAGTAACAAGCTATAGGCAAGGATAAATAGGAAACCAACCTTAATTAAAGGGATATCTCAAGAGTCAATAGAGAATATCATGCAAGATTGATGAAGAACCAATCACAGGGATTCGAAGACCCACAAATAGAGAACAATACTAATTTAGGAGAAATTAGCATAAGCTCATGATAATAAAGAGATTAAACTCATAATAGACGAAAATCAGCAAATCTAACAAGCACACATAGGGTAAAAACCATATAAATCTGGAATTCACATAGAGCATGACCTAATTAACAGAATAGATGTAATACAGGCAAGAGAAGTGAAGTTTCAGCAACATTGGTGAACAAGAAATATAATAGCATCACATAATAGGCAGGAATAGTTGCAACAAGACACTATAACAAGCAAACATAGGGTAAAACCACAAAATCACAGAACGTTCATAAGAAATATACAGATTAATTGAACATAGCACCCAGGACGAACTCAGAAACTTAAGAAACATTAGGGTTTCCAACAGAATAACTCGGATAAAGGAGAAGGCTCAAACAAACATTTAAACATAGTGAGAGTCGTAGATTAATACCAAAAAAAAATCAGAAGAGAGGCGTTTTTTTGAAAAGGGGTTAAAACCCTAGTTGAAGATGAAGAGTTACTTTAGAAAAATTGGAGAAAACCTTTGAGGAAAACAACAAAAGCTCATAATATACATAGATCTAAAAGAAATCAGAAAATATTAAGAGTTAGGGTTTTACAGAACCCAGAGAAGATGAGAAAACCTTAAAATGTTACCAGTTTTAGTTGGAAAAGTTATAGATCTTACTCGAAAAGGCGGAGGTGGCCGGAAAATGGCATGAAGGACCATGGGTAGGAGTTGAACCGCTCCAGGTTCACCTGAGGACCTCAGGGTAGTGTCAAATAGGTGTGGGGTGAAGCAGAGGCCAGGAGATGATGAGAGGCCATGGTTTCCAGCAAGGCAGGTGGCCGGAGAAAGTGGACAGGATCCATCGGAGATGAGGGGAGAAGAGAAGGTTCTATAGAGAACCAGAGATAGAGAGAGGGAGATACAGAGACCGATTGAGAGAGAATGAGGTAGGGTGGGGGGGGGGAATGAGAGACGGGGGTAGTCATTATGGGGTTAAATTAGGAAGGGGCTGATCTGGACCGTTCATTCAAAATAATCAACGACTCAGATGGAGTGGGGATTGGGCTTGGGGTCTGGTGAGTTATTTAATTTGGACCAGGTTTAATTAGGCTATAATTTAAATAAGAATGGCTAGTTGTTAAATACCCATCGAAATTAGATAAATAACGAATAAAAATAGCTAATAATTAGATAAAATAAAATAAAATCTAAATAGGTGAAACTAAGGTAATTAAATAATATTTAAAATATAAAATGACTGATTATTGAATTAAAATAGAATAAAGTATATAATTAGGCTATAATTGCAAAATTATTATAATTATAGCCAAACAATGCCAAATTGGCTAATTTGTGAAATAATTAAATTCTTATAGGATTAAAAATGATCTATTGTGCTAAGAAATACTTTGAAATTACTTGTAATGTAATTTATGAATAATTATTGGATATAAAGTACTGAATAAATTAGAAAAATAAATTGATAATAATATGAAAAATTATGAAAAAATACCAATTATTATAAAAAGTGTTTTTGAAGCTATATATGCAAATTTAAAAATAGTTTGAGGAAAAAATTAGGTATCAACACCCGGAATGAACTCAAATATGCACACAAGTCCCAAATTACGCATCGAAGCTATTTCGATTCCCGGAACTACAATCCGAACCTGATATTATCAAAGTCAACCCCAGTCAAACCTATGAACTTTCTAAACCTTTAAATTTTCCAACTTTTTCCAATTAGCGTCGAATCCCTTTAGAAACATCTAAATGCAAATTTGTGAATATGCCCAAGCCCAAAATCACTTTGTGGACTTAACATAACAATCAAAACTCCGTTCCGGAGTCGAATACACAAAAGTCAAACTTGATCAACTCTTCTAATTTAAAGTTTCAAACATGAAATTCATTCTTCCAAATAACTTCCGAATAACCTGTAAACCAAAAATGATGATTCACACAAGTCATAGTACATCATACGAAGGTACTCAAGCCCTCAAACTACCGAGCATTGCAAATGCTCAAAATGACCAGTCGGGTCGTTACATTCTCCCCCACTTAAACATACGTTCGTCCACGAACAATCCAAGAGTTGTTCGAAGGCAATCTATCACTGTGTAACCTTACCATGCACATACCCAGGGTGATCCCACATCACCTTATTCCATATAGGCCCGATAACACAACATAACTGAAGATTATAACTTCAACCTTAGTCCGTAAACCACAAAATCCAATTTCCAATACCCGAAATTTCCTAAAAAGACCCGAACCTTGCGTCTAAACACTATATAAGTCCGAAAAAGCTGTGTGAAGACATAACCATAACCCAAGATGTAATCACTTGACATACCACACGACTAATATACTTGTAGCAAAATTTTCGATCATAGTAGCTGCTCAAAACAACCCAATACTGGTAATAAACTTCATATCAAACAAAACCTTCGTTCTAAAAGTTTCGTACGGTTTCGATGATGAAAGAAGCACATAGAAACTCATAGCCACTTATCAGATCATCAAGTCATGGAGATCCCTCTCCCCTGACAAGAACTGTAGCCAAATTTCTAAGCCGACTCCCAATATTATCCTTCCAAATACAATGCAATCAAATCCAATAGCACCCATTGAGGTTCAATGACCTTATCTTATCAAATACAGCCGCCCTACTGATATGCCACACCAATACAACCTTAAGACACAAACCGTGCAATCCGTTCACCAATACGTAACAACTCAAGTGGGCTCAAATATAGATTTTGACTCAAATGCGAGAATAGCCCCGCAAGCTCAATAAGTAGCACCAACCGTAATGCTACGAACCTATCATACATAGTGGAACCAATAAACACGAATCTAAAAAAAAGGATCATATCCCGACATAACCCAGCTGCAATGCGTGACCCCATCCAATCACTGGTCCATATGAAATATCTCTCGACACAATGCTCAAAATCAACAACCACTTGCAATTTGATACAAAGTACCCAAGGCACATAACCATAAACATGGAGAAGCAAATAACACAATACCATAGTTCGTAAAGAACATAACCAATACGCAATCAATCACTCAACACCCTAATATCTATCTCGCTCAAATTTCGCTATAAGGCCCAAATAGAGTCGTACCATGTGTGCATGTAACCAAAATCACAACCCCTCGTAGCATAGAAGGGTAACATATAGAACATATCAGAACACGAATAAGCTTAACTCTAACCGAATGGCACATCCCTCGACAAAATCAGTACGGAGTCAACAATACGACCCGGTGCAGAATACACATCCTCATTGGGTCTACAAAATGAGCCCCCAAATCAATCCTGGCCATCCACAAGTAGATAATTAACCCTCCAAAAGTGCACAATGAACTAACCATAACACATACTATCATCTGGCTAGCTTTGGACACATCTTCATAGTCCGCAACCACGAAACAACCTGCTTCTAAGAACTGCCAGTGGCCAAATCCATAGAACATACGAATCAGTATATGTAATCCCAACTCCACTGCCAGAATGTCTAACACATCTCTCATAAAAGATCATCCCACGAGGAATACTTTTATAATTCTTTTGTTCCATAAAAAAAATCTGAATATTAGTTGTCGATCAACCAGGCGAGTTCCGAAATACTAATGAAGCATCTATAAGTAAAAACGCAGTGCGCCTTCTGAGATGCGCACCCTTCTCAAGCAACACCAAATAGTTATAGCATTCAGCTAAACATCGAAAACCGTCCATGATGTCTAAGAATTTAAGATCTTCCCTTCGAAACTGAACATGACCTTGCACACACAAATCTCAGTCCCACACATACATCGCATCCATCATGCCAACATGTGAAATCACAAACATAATACATACCTGATCAGTAAGAAACCTTCCATTTAATCCCATCCAGGAGAAATATCATAATACGCAACATGATCATCATGCCAGTAGGAAATATCAATCTCAAACCGTGGTAGAAACCATCGAGAACTCTTCGAAACCTATTTGCACATAACCAAACCATCAGGACTGAATCTCTCTAACTCAACAAAGTAGCGCAGGTTGCCAAATCCAAGAGTATTTCCACAAAACACCTGTAGAACCTTACCACATCATAAGTACCCAAAGAACTGATCGTATCCATTATAGTGATGATACACCCTACTATCCAGCTATCATATTCCTCCGAGGTCCTTTCGATTTAACCAAAGTTGACACTCCTCCTCGCCATAATACCATGATCTTCAACCAAAACTCACCCACAAGATCCTAGAATAAAACAATTATGCCCTAAGGACATACGACGTTATATTCCCTCTTAAGCACCACAAAAGAAAAACAACCAAGACATCCACTCTGAAGGGATCTTCTGTGAATCAAAAGTTATTTCCTTCGCCTTCCTAACGCTGAAATATGGAATCCATAATGATATAGAAATGCTACAAGTCTCGACACCGTTCAACTTAAATCTCAGATTCTAGCTATATACAAATCTGCAAAATTCTCAATTGCTACATATAAATCTTGAGTCCATTAGAACCTTCCCAAGGGTCATCCACTCCACTCAAATCTCCATTACAACGGCCAAATGGTCCGAACAACCTGTGCCCCATTAGCACACGACACCCAAAGAAGTAATCCAACCTCAAAGCAACCGAGCAATTCCTACTCCACACACACTACATCCTTCTTGAATAACAACTCAATCATCCCATGATTCCCATATACCCATAAATTGTAACATAACTCGTATCCAAAGATTCCTCTACTCGAGTCATCCTCGATCTCAACCTCCGCAAGTCATATCTGATTCACAAATATGCCTCAAATTGAAACTAGCATAACGCATAACCATGCTATGAAATCAGTGATAGAAAACTCCCCCACTTGGCTTAAAGCCGTAGATTAAGACACTCGATAACTCACAACACCCATACTCTATTACTACCATAATACTGTAGGAAGATTCAACTAAATCCTTCATAATTTCACATAACACAAACCATATAATACCTCAAATTATCTACTAAGCTCGCATACATCTACGTGATGGTTAGGTTAACTATTACAACCAATCCAAACTCAAATACCACAAATATAACCAACTGGTAGAAAAGAAATCCTCCACACAACATCATAAGGATCATACATCCGTAGATTGTCCTACATATGATAATGCACCTGCTAAGCTTCAAACTACCATCTCTCTATAACCTTTCACAACCACAACTACTATGCCATCACTTAATCTTTTTGAGTCTGAACTCATCACAAGACATGAAAACCTAATTCGTTCCACAGTTAAACAACATGAAATATCCTCCTATATACTCATAACTCGTGACTAAACGTCACATCAAGACATTAATCAAGCACCCAATCATCCTTTTTACATCTCAAGCAAACTCTTCTCGTCATGTTTAATCCATCTAAACACATCCCGCAGTCCCATCGAGCCACAAATTACACTAATAGGTATACTACAAGGCTTATAAGTCTAAAAGCATGTGCTCACACAATCGAAGTCCCCGTGCTCAAGCTAAAATAAAAAACCATCCTTAAGTCCTCTAGACTGGCATATCGTCAGCACACATAAATCATATCTTGCACCTCATCCATGGAATCCATTGATGCACATCTGATACCGAGTGCTCATATACGCATACAAATGCATGGAAGGAATTCAAAGGGTTACGCTGCAAGCTGAATCAATGACACACGATAAGGATAGAAAAAATGTGAAATTTATCCTATATGCCCTGTAGCCTCTTGAAGATAGGTATATACGTCATCATACTAATCTGCAAGACTCTTCTAGACACTTGCTCATGACTTGTAGAACCTTTAAACCTAGAGCTCTGATACCAACTTGTAATGATCCAAAATCCGACTAATTGTGATGGCACCTAACCCTAACCTACTAGGTAAGCCTATAACCAAATATCTAATATAATGAGATTTACTAAGAGAAGAAACGATAATACAACTACTATTATACAAGAATTTTCGAAGAACTAGTAGTACAAATCATGAGCTTCTAAGATTTAGATTTTACAAAACTAAACTGAAATAAGTACAACATCTATTGAAATATAATTGAACAAAATTAAAAATCTAATTCTAAGGACAAACGATGGCCATAACTGGAATGTAGGTACATCTTCCGATCCAACTCTCATCGTACACAACAACATCAACATCCAACATCTGCACGCAAGGTGTAGAAATATAGTGTGAGTACAACTGACCCAAAGTACTCAATAAGTAACAAAACTAACCATAGGTTGAATGTAGTGATGATCCGTGATAAGGGTCAGAGTCCAACTCCAGTAACCAGCAATAGCCCATAACAATATAATAAAGATGGTACAAGAAATAACCTAGCTCATTCACAATTACGGAAAAATAAGCATGTTTTTTAAGTATAATAATAAATCTCAAATCTTTCACCAAAAACACAAAAGCATATGGGCAAGTTTGAAAATGGCTATTTTCCCAAAAACCTTTGAACAATAAATAAGAGGTTTCATTTTTCAGATAGCATGAGGAAAGTACATCTTTATGCCTACATGTCAATATGCAGCTGCTATCATGAATGTCACCAAAATTGGGTAGCATGAGAAAATGCATCTCTATGCCTGTATCTCAAGTATGCATGTCAAATGCAATGCATCACAATGATGAACTCATGTACTAACACTCTCAGGGTACTCAATCTCACTGTCTCGTATTCTCACTCAAATCCAGCCCAATGTAAATGAACTAGGGCAGATCCAGCCCAAATGTAAATGATTGCTAGCAATTGCACCTACTGTAGATGTGCAAACTCCGGAGGGGTCGATCTATCCCAAGCATTATAATAAGCCAAATCTTGGAATCAATCAACAAAGCCTACTGCGACATGCATCCCGATCCCACAACTATCACTCACAACAGGCCCTCGGCCTCACTCATTCATCAATCTCTCTAATATCTCTGCTCACAACACTCATGCTAAGCAACCCTAATCAATGATACAAGATGTGACAATATACGATGATAGAGACTAAGATATGATATAAAATTATGAATGCGACTAAGTATATAACTGCAAGTAAACAAATAACTCAACAACAAAGAACAACCACTATGGGTCCCAATAGTACCAACATATAACGTAAACATGATTTATAGCATAAATTAAAGCTCAAGTACTCTAACACATAGACTACAATAAAAATGTTTAGATAAGATAGCTACAGAGTTCTATAGAATAAACTAAATTATAATTCACACGGTGCACGCCCGCACGCCCGTCACCTAGCATGTGTGTCACCTCAACATCAATCATATAACACATAATTTAGGGTTTTATACCCTTAAAACCAAGTTTATAAGTGTTACTTACCTCGAACAAGCCAAATCCAGTACCGAGTAAGCCAAACGATGCTTCCAAAATGCCATCCCGCGCGTACCGACCTTCAAACGGTTCAAAACTAGCCAAAAGCACTCAAAAGCATCAAATAGAGCCTAAGGAACAAATTCAAATGATAAAGGGAGAATCTTTAATGAAAGTCCCAAAATTCAACAAAAAATAAACACGGGTCCGCGTCTCGGAACCTGATAAAACTTATAAAACACGACAACCCATTTAATTGTGAGTCCAACCATACTAGTTTCACTCAAATCTGATTCCAAATCTATGCTCAAAACTCAAAAAATTACTCCTTGAAACTTTAGACAAAAACCCCTAGTTTCTCTTTTGAAACCCTCAATAAATTGCCAAAAACGAAGATAGATTCATGATATAAAGTAAAAATAAGTAGATAATGTCGCGCCACCTTTTTCCACGCGGAGTCCAGGTTTCGACATTCTTTGGGACAACTAATTTTCTTTTGAGAATTGGGTATAGAATTTAAAGAGTCCGCCACCTTGCGTATTTAAGGTGTGTTAGGGAACCTAAAGCAAATAACTCATAAACTGGTTTGCATTACCAGAGATTGGGCAAGGGCTCGAAATAACCTTGAGGGGAAGGTGTTAGACACCCCTAGAGGTCCACAACGGTGGGTCCCGGACAAACTTAATTTAAGTTAATTAGTCATGTAAGCAAACAAAAGCAATTTAAACAAAATAGAGTTTATTCAAATGAGAATAAAGGGGGTCCTAGGTTTATTAGCCTATAGGATCATCTCTGTGCAATACTTGGTAATCTTCCCCAAGTTGGGGTGCTACACATAGCATTAGCGCACAGGTCATAGTATCCTTTTCTACTCGATTACCCTCCCATTAATTATTGTTACCTAAGCTTTCTAATAGTATCCAGTACGTGCCTTATTACGTGCACTACCTGTCCCTTGCCTGTGGCTTTGGAGGTATTTGGGACCTCTATTTAAGAAAGTTCTAGACTCACTTATGTTGTTTAAAAAGGAGAAAACTAAGCGACAAACGAAAGTAAAATAGGACTATCACATAAAGATGCAATTAAGGGCGCATATTTACCTCCGTAAATAGACAAAAATTGTACGCCTCAAACAAATAGTTTTAAACGATTTAAAGTCTTATAGTAGGATATCTAGATGAGCACACAATATGAAACAATTTTATTAAGGAGAGGTAGTGAATACCTAATCAGCGTGCCTACTAATGTTATCACTTCCTGAATTTGAACAAGTTTCAAACAATAGGCATGGTTTCTACCCGTTCCCAACAAAGACATATATAAGAATCCATCCCAATTTTACTAATAACCCCAATATCTATTTAGAAAGAAATACTAGTACAAACCAACTATAAATGAATTACAGAATGAAATCACTATACTATAGGGCCTGGATAGGCCCAAAAGTAAACCAGGAAGCCAGGCTTTCAACCAAGTCTGAAACATGCCAATATTCTCATAGTACACACAATGGTCTTTTGGTGCGTCAAAGTTCCCAAGGGCCTCAGGGACCCCGGGCAATGTTCACACTAGAAAACCTTTTAAAGAAATAGTTTTGTGAGCAAGTTTTGGGAAAGCCGGCCCCAGTGTGTCAGAGTTCAGAGGAGTATCATGAATTCCTATATAGTGGTCACACTGGAAGGGCAGAACCCTAGATATTCTAAGAGTAGGAGTTGAAAATAGGAGGTAGTTTTAAGAAAATAGTTTGGATTTTCTGGGGCAAATAGGAACAAATAGAGCCATTTCAACACTGGGAATTTAAACAAAGATTCCAGCAATCAAACAGTGGACAGAAATAGGATCACAACCACTTCCAAGCAAAGTTTCACATTGCCTAGATTCGAGTTCATTAATTACTAATAGACGGGCATATGGACACATATTAAACAAAAAACTGCAGGCTGGGATCAGATTACCATTCAGACAGTCATGCAGAAAGGTAGCAGAAGTTGAAGGCATAGAAATTATGAACTAATCAGGAACCTGATGGGGGGTGAACACTTAAGACTGGACAGAAAGCATGCTAGTTGAGAAACAAGTAGACACGGGTCTAATTACATAGAAGCAAGTATGAAGACATGCTGAAAATAGGAAATACATAAGCCTAATTAAATAGAAGTAGACATGTTGATTAGGATCAATGAACATGAAGCACATGGATATAATTAGATAGAAGTAGGCATGCTGATAACTGGGAGCACACAGATTTAATCACATAAAAGTAGACATGCTGAAAATAGGGAGCGTACAGAGTTAATTACATAGAAGTTTGAATGATAGCAAAGACATACCAGTTAAGAGATAGCAACAGGAAAGTTAAGCAAACAAGATCCAAGGGTCTAGCCTTGGCTTTCAGCCGGCTAGACAGTGCAACAAACAAGGAATATGACGATTGTGAGGGAGAATGTGTGTGAATAAGAGCAAGAAATTTTGTGTGTTTCTCTATCTATGTGTGCGTGTGCGTTTAAAAAAAAGTGAGGAAACAAGATCCAAGGGTCTAGCCTTGGCTTTCAGCCGGCTAGATAGTGCAACAAACAAGGAATATGATGATTGTGAGGGAGAATGTGTGTGAATAAGAGCAAGAAATTTTGTGTGTTTCTCTATCTATGTGTGCGTGTGCGTTTAAAAAAAAGTGAGGCTTATATAGTATTGAGTAGAGTAAAGCAAATAAGGTAAAGGAGGTTAAGAGTTTACAAATAAGGCAAAGAGAAAAATCAGTCAGTCAATTAGGCTTAAAAAGACCAATCAATAGGGAGAATCATGGAGTTATCCAAAAATAACTCAGAATTGAGGTCCAAATAAAGTAGGTAATAGGTCTAATAGTCAATTAGAGTCAGAACACCAAAATTCCGGATGGTAGCAAGGGCATAGTCTCACAAATAAGGTAAATAGGTAAATTAGAGACTATTTGGGGTTGGTAAAACAATCAACGCCCTAAATTAAGCTTAGTATGAGGAGTTAATTTTATCCGTGGTCATTAAACTTTTATATTTGTTATCCAAAAGTCACTTTTCTTTTTTTGTTGCGTAAAAATCATTCAACTTTGTGTTCATTACACAAAAGTTACTTTTCTTTCTTTTATTACAAAATCATTTTACTTTGCTCTACTTATCAGAAAAGTCACATTTTTACTTGAAAAGTCTCTTATGCCCTTGATATTATATAAACCGTTATATTTATCTAATACCTTCTATATTATATACTACATAATATATTTTTAACTATGTATTTATCTATATAAAATAACTTAATATTATTTTTACAATATATTCATATATTTTATATTTTCTTAACGTTAATTTTAAAAATATATTAGCAGAGTTATTAAATTGGTCAATAACTTTAATATATATTAGTAGAAAAATAAATCGGCAAGTATAATTCCATGAGAAAATTCACAGGTAAACAAACAAAGAAAATGAGGAAAAATCAAATGTTAACCTGAAGGAAAATCCCTAAGCAACTCTACATGCGAATTTAGGTGGGGATATTTTCCTGGAGATTTACCTTGGCAATTGGTTATTTGGGAAATTAAACTACTAGAAATTCAGGAAAAAACCATCCAAATAAATCGACCAAAGTTCGTCGGTAATGGCCAATAACCGTCTGAAATCTGATCATTAACGCGTGGTCGGTATTTTGAAGGTGTCACGACCCCAATCCCGGTCGTGATGGTGCCCGACACAATTGCTAGGCAAGCCCGACCAATTAATACTCACAACCCAATCACACATCCAATTACCAATTTATAGTATTTAAATTAACAGTTTAACAAGTCTATTAACCAAATAATTTAGATAGAGACAGTATGAAATACTGACATAACCAATACCTCCCAAAGACCTGGGGTCATGAGTCTAGAGCCTCTAATAACACAGAGTAATAAATCCTCAGTAATACTGATGTTCTAAAATGCGGAAAGATAAAAGGGATAGGGGAGGAGTAGGGTCCTACGGACGTCAGGCAGCTACCTCGACAACTCCTAAAAAAACTCTGAAAGCAGCAAATAGCTGGACTATGCTCCCAGGACACCTGAATCTGTACACATGGTGCAGGGAGTAAAGTGAGTATTTCCAACTCAGTGGTAATAGACATATATAATGGATGAAAGTAAGAAACCCCTAAATATAACAATGCAAAGCTATAATCAATAATTTTACACATTTACCGGTGGAACAACAACAAGTAATGACAGGTAAAACAGATAGATATCGATGCATGAATGCAATGCAATGTACATGACCGCTGCGGCGCACAGCCCGATCCATTTGGGTACCCGTGCTCACTGTGGGGGTTCAGACTCCGGAGGGGCTCCTACAGCCCAGGCACAATATCATCGTAGCATTCGCCGCGGCGTACAGCTCGATCCACAATCAGTCCAGATATATGCATGTAAGCCACACAGGAACAGTCAAGTTTATCATTTTCAGTTTCAATTATTAGGAATTATAGATTAAGTGTTTAAAACCTTAGAAGTTTACAAAGCATTTCGAGACAGTGTTTAACTCAGGACAGATATCATGAAAACATGCCAAACATCATGGAGACAGTGATAATAATCCCTAAAGGATCCAAATAATCGGCATACAACCCAAATATACTCATAACCATCCAAGTAGGAGGTTTACCAACCAATTTCTAGCCAATGACACAGTATGAAGATCACTCGGACGGACTAACCCATAGTCCCCAATCACAAACGACCCCGCACTCGCCGTAGAGTACGTGTCTCGCCTCAATATAGCGTCACAGTGTGATATACCGGGGTTTCAAACCCTCAGGTCATTATCTACATCTATTACTCACCTCAAACCGGCCACAAGACTAGTTCGCTAAGCCTTTTCCTCTCGAATCGACCTCTTCGCGCGTCGAATCTGGCCAAAACCACAACGAATACATTACAATAGGCTAAAGAAACATAACCCAATCAAAAGAATTCGAAAAACATCAAAAATTACGAAGTTGGCAAAACTCGAGCCCCGGGCCCACTTCTCAAAAAATTACAAAATTCACATCACCGGATTCCTCGTCTCGCCCCGAGTCCGTACATATAAAATTCATCAAAATCGGAGTTCAAATGCTCCCTTAAATCCCAATTTCTCATTTAAAAACCCAAGCCCTAATTCTTCAATTTTTCCGAGGATTAAAGGTAGATTCTTCAATAAAATAGCGTTTCTATGTCACGGGACTTACCTCGAATTGCTTCCCGTCAAAACTCTCTTCAATTTCTACCCAAAAGCTCTTGAGGTGGTTCAAAAATGGAGGAAATATCAAATGGGTCGCGGATGAAATGTCTTGAATTAACCCTTACTGAATGCCCAGTTCCTTCTATGCGAACGCGAGGGTCCTCTCGCGTTCGCGATGCACAATTTTCCCCTCTGGCAAAAATGCCCTTCGTGAACGCGTCTGGTCTCCCGCGAACGCGTGCCCAGCACCGCGAACGTGATTCACCATGGCTCTCAACTACGCGAATGCGTAGCCCAAACGTGAACGCGATGAACAACTTCCTGTCCTCTCAACTTAACTCTACGCGTCCGCGACACATACCACGCGAACGCGATGAAGGAATTCTCTGCAACCCCATAGCTGGAAAACCAGCAATCACACAAGTCCAAAAATGATCCGTTTGATCACCCGAAATCACCCCGAGGCCCCCGGGACCTCAACCAAAAATACCAACCTACCCCAAAACATCATACGAACTTGTTCCAATCATCAAAACACGTCAAACAACACAAAAATCATCAATTCACCACGGATTCAAGCCTAAGTTTCTTCAAAACTTCCAAAACACACATTCGATCAAAAACCCAACCAAACAACGTCCAAATGACCTGAAATTTTACCCGCACATCTAGAATCACCTAACGGAGCTACTTCAACTCTCGAAATTCCATTCCGACCCCTGGATCAAAATCTTACCTATCAACCAGAATCCGCCAAAATTCAAACTTCGTCAATTCAAGCCTAATTCTACATCGGACCTCCAAATTCAATTCCGATCGCACTCCTAAGTCACAAATCATCCCCCGAAGCTAACTGAATCACCGGAATTAACATCCGAGCCCTCTAACTTAATAGTCAACATCCGCTTAACTTTTCAAACTTAATCTTTCCTTAAGGAGATTAAGTGCCTCATTTCTTATCAAAACCAATCCCAATCAACTCTCACACACCACATACCGATAATGAAATATTAAGAAGCAATAAACGGGAAAAAATGGAACAGTAACACATGAGACGACGGGCCGGATCGTCATAGAAGGTCAGGAAGGCATATCGATCAAAGTTGGTCGAAAATTACCGACCAACTTTGGTCGGTCAATTAAATTTAAAAAAAAGAATTGCTGAAAAAAGTTATTTTATAACGCTACGAATATATCTTGAAAATATTAAAGTTAAGAAAAAAATTAAATATACGAATATATTATAAAAATAATAAATCAAATAATATTAAGTTATTTTATTTATAAATAAAATACATAGGTAACAATATTATATAGTATATAATATAGAAGATATTACATAAATAAGAAGGTTTATATAATATCAAGGGTATAATAGGCTTTTCAAGTAAAAATATGAATTTTGTGATAATTATAGCAAAGTAATATGATTTTTGTGTAACAAAAGAAAGAAAAGTGACTTTTGTGTAATGAATACAAAGTTGAATGGCTTTTTACATAACAAAAAAAATAAAAGTGACTTTTGGGTATCAAACACAAAAGTTCAAAGACCATGGATAAAATTACCTCTTAGTATGAGTAATTAAGGCAAGTAGTGTCAATTAAGAGTCCCAAAAGAAGGAAAGTAGACGAAAATAACCGGAAGTAACCATCTTAGCAAAACAAGCAATTTCGAACCCTAGATAGTCAGATAATCAATCAATTACTCAAGGAATAACGGGCAAATATTGAAGTGGACTATGAAATAATCAAACAAACTAAAGACTGAAATATAGTCATGAAAAAATCAGTAGAAAGAGATAATCTAATACATAGGAACTTTTAAAAAAGTTCTTGCAGAAACAAAACAAAGTGAAACCCTAGCTCTTATAAAAACATTAGAATCAGTTAATAATATGGAAAACATAAGATTTTTAAAGAAAACTATCGTATAAACTCAAAATCGTTTCAGATCCACAAGGGTCTGAACATATTCAATTGCAAGAGATGAGGGTTTTGAGAAAAGGGAACGAGGTGAGGGAAAACTAATCATAGCCACAAAGATAACAAATACTCAGAAACATTGATGAACACAAAAAGGTTCATAAGACAATGAAGAGTCTAGGTCGACTCTTAGTCGAATCTCTTTGAGATTCCCTCAAATTACAGCAAAAATCTAACAACCAGTAGATGTGGTAGGCTAGATAGGGTAGCAAATCACCAGATAACCCCATATCTGGTTAGGGATCGAAGGGGTTTGGGGGATTTCGGGGTGATGACGCTCTAGGGTATGAGGGTGTTTGAGAGAGAAGAGAGAGACGAGAGCATTTGGGGACGACGGTACTTAGGAAAATAATTTAGGGATTGGGGGGTTAGGTTAGACAAAAAAGGAAGGTTTGTTCTGAACCGTTAATCTCTTGAGATCAACGGCCAAGATTGGTTCCGGGCTTGGGTGGGTCATAAAATTGGGTCAGGGTTTTGGGTTAGGTGAATTGGGCTAGGGGCGTATTTCATTGGGTTAGGGGTTCGAATTTAAATATAGTTAAAGGGGCTATTTGTTAAATACCTAATTTATTAATAAAATAATTTATAAAAAGTTAATTAAATGATAAAAATAATTTTTATGCATGAAGATGATTTAAAATAATTACTCAATATTATAAAAATATAAAAAGTTATTTTCTTGTGAAATAAGGTAATTCTGCACACGTGGGCTAATATTGCAATTATAATCCTAATATGTACATATGGCTAATTGTCAAATAATCAAAGCTCAATATAAATATAGATGATAAAATTAATCAAATTAAGTTATCATAAAATCATTCGTAATGCCCTTAGTAATTATTTATATACCAAATGCTAGAATAAATTAATTAAAATCCTTTTAAAATTATAGAAAAATTATGAGAAAATACTGGTTGATGCTAATGCACTATTTTGAAACTATATATACGTTTTAAAAATATATTAGGGAAAATTGGGTATCAATAGCTACCCCTCTTTACCCGGGAATGATGAAAGGGTTTTCGGATAAAGAAATGATCGATTTTGACCGAAGGGGTGTTGTGAAAAACATAGGGCGAACCCTAGTATTTGAGCTGCCTACATATCCCTGATTTTACAGGAATTAGGCCATGTGTAGTTCTGGACCCAAATGGTGGATGAATTCGATGGGAATATAGTATGTTTCAGGAAGATTCTCTTCTCGGGGAGGATAGCATCTGATGGGTTTATGCTAAGGCATGAATATGAGCCTGAAATATAATGAATGCATCATAGGGCGGGTATCTAAATGGTAACAAAAGGCGAGTGATTAATGGGAATTAGTTAAGTGGCAGAGTATAAGTGGTACAGGCGGAAACCAGAGCGAAGGTTGCTCCCGTTTGAAGAACAATTACCTCCTGGATTTCCTCCAAACTTAAAACACGACGTATGCCAATATGCAGATTATTTTGAGAATTTAAACATGATGCAAATTCCCATTTGACCATAAAGACTGTCTTTTGCACAATTTGAGGATGACGTTCTTAGACCATGACGTCCTTAGACCATGACGTCCTGGTCCATGAATTACGGGGTAAGGGATTCGCAGGCCATGAAATGATGTTCTCGAGCTATGAAAATGGTTCCTTCAAACCATGACGCCTTTGAATAATGATATGCAAGTTTGAGAGATCCTCAGGCCATGGTATGGTGTCTTCAGGCTATGAGGAGGATGCCTTCAGACTATGGCGTCTTTGGACAAGTTGGCTACACATCAGCCCATGAAGTGCAGATATGTGATATCAAAAGTAATTGACAAGACAAAGCATAGTCTTGTGAGGAGCTTGGGGGCAGAGTTTGGCCCCGACAGAAGAAGATAATGCAAAATTTGGAATAGAGCAACACTTATGTATGGGAGACAATGCTTGGTCCCATAAGAAGGCAGTGCTTAGCCTTTTTCAAATACGGAGGCATGGCTTAGCCTCATGCAGGGTCTGAGACAGGGCTTAGCCTCATACAAATAAAAGGCAGTGCTTAGCCTTATATAGATAGGGAGGCAGGGCTTAGCCTCATGCAAGATTTGAGACAGAGTGTAACGACCTGATCGGTCGCTTTGAGCTTTTGCACTTTGCTCGCTAGTTCTCGGGCATGACTAGCCCCGTATTATGCATTGTGACTTATGTAAGTTATCGGTTTTGATTTTCATGTTAATCGAAATAAACATGGAAGGATGATTCTCATTTGGAAACTTTAAATTTGAAAGGTTTGTCTCAAACTTGACTTTTTAGTATTTGATCACAGATTTAGGTTTTTATGATTTGGTTAGCTCCGTTAGGTGGTTTGAGACATAGGAGCATGATCGGAATATAATTCGGAGGTCCGTAGTAGATTTAGGCTTGAATTGGTGAAAATGAATATTTGGCATTCTTCGGTTGTTAGGTGAGATTTTGACGTAGCGGTTGGAATGGGATTCCAGAAGTTGCAATAGTTTTGTTGTACCATTTGGGATGTGTGTGCAAAATTTCATGTCATTCGGACGTGGTTTGGTTGGTTTTTTTTAATTATCAAAAGCATAAGTTAAAAGGTTTTGGAATTCTTAGGCTTGAATCCGATGCAAATTTAGTATTTTGATGTTGTTTTGAGTGTTCCGAAGGTTAAAAAAAGTTTGAATGATGTTATGGGATATGTTGGCATGTTTGGTTGAGGCCCCAAGGGTCTCGGGCGAGTTTCGGATAGGTTTGGATTGTGTTGTGCTCGTTTTTCTTATGTTTCGACGCCGTTTTTTCAACTATAAATGATATCATATTGAACAAATGAGATTCGATTCCTTTTTTGATTGAAGAATTAGATCCTTATCGTAATTATGGACCCGTATAAAAAAGAATCATCGAATTTGGAAATCTTATGAGGATTTTATGGTCATTTTACTAAGAATTAGGTTGCTAGATTTTTTAAATTTAATTACGAAATTGCCACTGACAGCGTATTTAAAAATATGCACTATTTGCAAATATTAAAACCTATATATCTCATTTATTATAAGGCCAAATTGAGTGATTCAAAAGCCTAACTTGACTAGAGTTTCACAAGGAATTCATTGGAGGAATAAAATACGAGTTTCGGAATCATTTGGCATGAGAAACAAGGCTGAATAGCTGGCAAAAAAATATATAAAACTGATGTTTGTTCATTCAGTCATATTTTGAGTTGGGGAGCTCGTATTTGGGCGATTTTCACCATATAGATTGGGATAAGTATTCCCTACTCGATTTTAGTTATATTTCATGAATCCATCTTCGTTTTTGGGATTTAATTAATGATTTCAAAGTGAAAAGGGTAGAGTTAGGGATTTAGATTATGAGATCTTCTAGGGTTGATTTGAGGGGCCAACGAACTCCGATTTTTGAGTTCTTTATATGTACGGACTCGTGAGATGATGAAGAACATTTTTGTATAAAGTTTGTCCAGTTTCAGGATGCGGGCTGGAGGTTGGGTTTTGACTGATTTTGGGTTTTGTGCTTAAAATCGATATTTTTGAATTGGAATTCATTCGTTTAGCATAATTTGATGATAAAAATCTGAACTTGGTAGATTTGGAGCACTCGAAAGTTGGGTCGAGTGGCAAGCGTGTTGTAGAGTAGCTTTTTGGGCTAGTTCGAGGTGAGTAATGATTTTAAATGCTGTCCTAAGGGTATGAAACCCCAGAAATTCACAGCATTCGGCTATGTTGAGGTGAGGCACATGCTAGATGACAAGCGTGGGATCGTACACCATTGGGAATTATGACTTAGTCCAACCCGAATGACTATTTTTCTGTATAATGGGCAACTAATTGTTTGATATTATTATACTTTGGGCTAAATGCCATATTTGGGCTTTGTGCCAATTGTTTGAACCCTTAGAGGATTGTTAATGATATTTTCTCACTGTTTGATTTCACATTTGTGCTCAGTCATGCTATATTTTCACTATTTTAAAAACTCAGCTATGTTATTCTGTTTTAAACACATTAATCTATATTTTCAAAGATATTTGAGCTAAGCTTCATATTTTACTAATGCCCAAGAGGCTTATGAGATTCTGACTGAGTAAGGCCAATGGTTTGTATTGTGGGGATACTTTTGGGTCGGGCTGCACGCCGCGACAGTGATATACTAATTACGATAATGAGGTAGAGGGCCTGAGATTGTGCGCCACAAGGTGTCTTGATATTGATATGAGGCGGAGAGCCTATTTATGATGCCACAAGATGGCTTGATATTATGCTTGGGCCGTAAAGGGCCCCTCCAGGAGTCTGCACACCCGCATTGCCCATTATGATATGAGACATAGCTCGAGGGGCTGGTATTGTTCTGTGATATTGCACGAGGGGCTGATTCTATTGTTACTGTGCCCGAGGGGCAGTTATTATGTGTTTACTTTTTAGTTGTTTTTCTTGTATATTGTTTAACCGTTTAAAGGATGTTTATGAGATCTCACTGCTTAATTATATTTACTGATTTTATTAAGCCTCTTTTAGCTTAATATTGTGCCTTGCGTGATTTTATATCGCTCAGTATTCATTTATTTTTATTACTCACCGAGTTGGAGTACTCACTTTACTCCATGCACCCCTGTGTGCATATTCAGGCACTACATGTCCTGCTCCTAAGGGTTGATAGTTCTAGCAGGTCTTTGGAGATTTACTAGGTAGCTGCTTGGTGATTCGTAGCCCAGTGCATTCTCCCTCTTTCTTAGTTCTTTTTGATTCAGTTATTTAGTAGTGGATTAGACTTCAGACTTCAGACTTCTAGTATTGTTTTAGATGCTCGTGATTGGTGATACCCCGATGTCGGGCTGTATTGGTTTTATCTCTGCAACTTATACTCTTATTTTGGGATTTTATTCCTGTTAAAGACTTGAGTTCTATTATTTTAACTGCTTAAAGTGAATTGGAAGTGTGTCAGTTGGCCTTATATTCACGAGATGAACCATCACGACCAGGTTTGGGTTTAGGGTCGTGATAAGTTAGTATCAGATCCTAGGTTACATAGGTCTTACGAGTCATGACCAGGTTGAGTAGAGTCTCGCGGATCGGTACAGAGACGTCTGTATGTGCCCTCGAGAGGCTGCAGAACCTTTAGGAAAAACTTTACATTCTTGAATTCTTATCATGTGTCCTTGGTTTAGCTTGAAATATAACTCCTTGAATTCCTTAAACGCATTCGTATGCGCGTATGAGCGCTCAGTATCAGATGTGCATCAATGGCTTATGATTCCCAGATTGAAGGGCGCGATGTGATCTCTATGTGCTGATATTGGGCCAGCCTGGAGGACTCGAGGCCGGATTTTTGCCTATATCTTGAGCACCGAGGTGCTGATTGTGTGAGCATGCATTTTTGAACTTATATGTTCGGTAATGTCCTTGTTAGTAGAAGTGATATCCAGGTGGCTATGCGATGAGTATGTTATGACTGCGAGATGTAATCATATGATTTGGAAGCGACGAGAAGGGTCATCTGGAGGATAAAATAACTATTAGGTGCTTGATTTCCATTCCGATTTGAGGTATAGCCCCGAGCTATGGGCGTGTGAAGAATCTTTTCATGTTTTCTAGTTAGGAGTGAAGTAAATTTCATGTTGTGGTATGAGTTTAGACTCAGGAAGATTAAGTGACTGGATAATGTTTATGACGGTGGTAGGTATATAGAAATGTTAGTTTGAGGAAAGGCATGTGGGTTATCTACTGCGGAGTGTTCTGCAGTTGTGTGATCCTTATGTTGTTTGTTAAAAGATCTCATTTATAAGTGAAATATATATATTAAAATTTAAATTTTGGTCACTTAAGAGAGTGAATTTAACTGTTATGGGAACGAATGCGAGATTTACAAAAGATTTAAAGTAGCAGATGGTCTGTGTTTGACGAGCTTATGAAGAATTACGTTTAATCTCACTATGATATTATGGCAGTAATAGAGTATATGTATGAAGAGTTATTATATGTGTTCTGATCTATGGCTTCGAGCTAGGGGGAGTTTGCTATTGATTTGATTGACTGCACGGTTATATGCTATGTTGGTTCTAGTTGAAATGCACGGGAGAATCAGTTATGGCCTACGGAGATTGAGACTGAGGATGGCTCGAGAAAAGGAAATTTTTTGACAAAGGTTATAGTATGCTTCATAGGTGTGTGAGAATCAAAGAATGTCTTGAGTTGTTGTTGGTAAAGGATGCTCAGTCCATAGAATATGAAGTTTCTTAGTTGCATTAAGGTAAGGCTACACTCTGCGGTGTTGGAGTGCTAATGAGGCACATGTCATCTGGTTCATTGATCAAGCTAATTGTAGTACAAGTAGAGTGAGTGACTCCCGAGAATGGTTCTAATGTGTTCAAGATTGTACATGTAATAATTAGAATATTTTCAAGTGTATGATTTGGCTAGGAACTGAGGTTTACGCTGGAGGGTGTCAAGACTTGTGTCATTTCTAATCAATTATGGGATTCTAAACATTAGTATTAGGAAAGTAATGGCTTCAGATTCACAGGAAATCTTTTCAGGGTAGGTATTTTGAATGTGGTGCTTTTGGGAACATTTAAAAGAGTATTCACCGGGTTGTGAGCCCTAAACTGTATGGTATTATGCTTGGGTCTCATATGGTGAGTCTGGGTTGAGGAATTGTGATGCTATAGCAAGAAGGAGTATCAAGTTGAAGGTGAAATCAGAGGAACTCAGATAGATGGGATCGGATATGGCGATTCGTGTGCTATATGGAGTTGGAGACTGCGAGTTCTCATAAAAAGATAGGTCGTGGTTGTGGACCGCGTATATCGGTCTTGTGTGGTAACTATTGGAGTTTGGAGATCCGAGTGGATTCTTGTTGCTTGGTGTGTTAGATTTTTGGATGTGATATTGGGTATAGACTGGTCGTCTCACTATCGCATTTTCTGGACTATTGCGCTAAGACAGAGGCGCTGGCTATGCCAGGAATGCCATTGATTGAGTGGCGAGATTCGATGGATTATGTTCCCAGTAAGGTGGTTTCATTTTTGAAGACCCAACAGATGGACGGGGAGGGTTGTATTTCTTACTTGGCCTTCGTGATGGATAGCAGTGCAGAGACACCTACCATGATTCAGTTCCGGTGGTGAGGGATTTTTTGGATGTGTTTCCTGCTGCCGGGCATGTCGCCAGACAAGGTTATTGATTTCAGTATTAATTTGGTGCCGGGTACTGTATCGTATGGCACTGGTGAAGTTAAAGGAGTTGAATGAACAACTTCAGGAACTCCTTGATAATGTGTTCATTGGTAGGCCAATGTGGATGTGTGTTCTAACTTGAGACAGCTTGGTTGGCTCCGAGTTGTAATGTTGAGGGATGTGTTGATTTGATTGTTATTGAGCTTATCAGTAATCTGGGAAGATCTATGAGTTACCTTTCTGTGTTGCGAGGCATTACGATTTGTTGGTTCTAGGCACATATGGTGCGGTTCTATTGGGGTTTCATATTGAAAGTCGAGCGGGAAGAGTAATTGGGTGTTGCTCGGTGAATGGCGTATCGGTTATGCCCTTTTGGGTTTGTGTGGTGTATATTATTTGCTTCACCGTGGGTATGATGATTTTCTTTGGTTCCGGACATCAAATTGTGCGTAGTTGTCTATTTTGAGCATAATGACTTGAGGTGTTTCATGTTGACCAGTGTTTGGATAGGGTCGCACATTGCAGTGAAGTTATGTGGAGGTATGACCTTTCGAGTTAGATTCGTGTGTTATGTTTCTAGGATGTGTGATTAGTTCTCAACATTGTGTGTGGTGGTACTGGTGAGCTTGCAGCGCAACACTCTCATTTGAGTCATTTTCACGATTTGAGTATGTTCGTGTTATTGCTTATTGGTTCACGAGTTGCACGAGTTGAGGATTTAGATCGTATTGATGTGTCATATAATCAGAGTAGTTATGTTGGATTAGATGAGATCGTTGGGATCTAGAATGAATACAAACGGATTTGATTCAGTATGTTGAAAGGATAATATCGATGTTCGGCTTAGAAATTGTCTATGGTCCTTGCCGACGGAGAGGGAGCTCCATGATTGGTTGATTTGAGGAATGGTTATGACTTTTTGCATGTTTTATTCATCATTGGCGATATACAAAAGTGTTAGAATGAGGCTTTATTTGATAAGAGGTTTATGATCGATATTCGATTGTTATGTGCAACTGTTATGATTAGAACTTATCGCTACCGGTGTTTGAGTTTTGTGGTATATCATGTAATTACACCTGAGGTTGTAGGCATGGGTTATTACAGTTGGTTCGGGCTTATTCAGAGTATGGATGTGAGATTTTTATCTTGCGAATGATTTCGGGAGTGGAAATGTGGTTCTAAGGTTTATGGGCTAGGTTGGATTGTGAAATTTCAGTTACATTGTGTTATCAGACCTATATGAGATAGGTTGACGTGGGATCACCCCCGAGTATGTGCATGGTAAGGTAATTCAGCGATTGGTTGGCTTTTGGAACCACTCTAGGCACGTTCGAGGATGAACGCATGTTTAAGTGGGGGAGGATGTAACGACCCGACCGATCGTTTTGAGCTTTTGCACTTTGCTCACCAGTTCTCGGGCATGACTAACCCCGTATTATGCATTGTGACTTATGTAAGTCGTCGGTTTTGGTTTTGATCACGGATTTAGGTTTTTGTGATTTGGTTAGCTCCGTTAGGTACTTTGGGACCTAGAAGCGGGATCGACATGTAATTCGGAGGTTCGTAGTATATTTAGGCTTGAATTGACGAAATTGGATTTTTGGCATTCTCTGGTTGATAGGTGAGATTTTGACATAGTGGTCGGAATGAGATTCCAGAATTTGCAGTAGTTTTGTTGTGCCATTTGGGATGTATGTGCAAAATTTCAGGTCATTCGAAGGTGGTTTGGTTTTTATTTTTTATCAAAAGCGTAAGTTAGAAGATTTTGAAATTCTTATACTTGAATCCGATGCAAATTTGGTATTTTGATGTTGTTTTGAGTGTTCCGAAGGTGGGAACAAGTTTGAATAATATTATGGGATATGTTGGCATATTTGGTTGAGGTCCCGAGACCTCGGGTGAGTTTCAAATAGATTTGGATTGTGTTGTGCTCATTTTTCTTATGTTTCGACACCGTTTATTCAACTATAAATGATATCATATTGAACAAATGAGCTCTGATTTCTTTTTTATTGAATCATTAGATCCGTATCATAATTACGAACCCGTAGGAAAAAGAATCGTAGAATTTGGGTATCGTATGAGGATTTTATGGTCATTTTACTAAGAATTAGATTGCCAGATTTTTTTAGTTTAATTACGAAATTGGCACTGACGGTGTATTTAAAAATCTGCACTATTTGCAAATATTAAAATCTGCATGGCTCATTCATTATAAGGTCAAATTTAGTGATTCAAAATCCTAACTTGACTAGAAAATCACAAGGAATCCATTGGAGGAATAAAATACGAGTTTCGGAATTGCTTTGAACGAGAAACGAGGCAGAATAGCTGACCAAAAAAATATAAAACTGGAGTTTGTTCATTCAGTCATATTTTCAGTTGGGGAGCTCGGATTTGGGCGATTTTGGAGAATATTTTCACCATATGAATTGGGGTAAATATTTTCTACTCAATTTTGGTTATATTTTATGAATCCATCTTTGTTTTTGGGATTTGATTAATGATTTCAAAGTAAAAAAGGTGGGCTTAGGGCTTGAGATTATGAGACCTTTTAGGGATAATTTGAGGCGTCAAGCGAACTCCGATTTTTGAGTTCTTTATATGTACGGACTCATGTAATCATGAAGAACATTTGGTATAAAGTTTGTCCAATTTCGGGACGCGGGTTCGGAGGTTGGGTTTTGATTGATTTCGGATTTTGTGCTTAAAATTGATATTTTTGAATTGAAATTCATTCATTTAGCATAATTTGATGATAAAAATCTGTACTTGATAGATTTGGAGCATTCAGAAGTTGGGTCGAGAGGCAAGCGTGTTGCAGAGTAGCTTTTTAGGCTAGTTCGAGGTGAGTAATTAATTTAAATGCTGTCTTGAGGGTATGAAACCCAGAAAATTCACAGTGTTCGGCTATGTTGAGGTGGGACACACGCTAGATGCGAGTGTGGGGTCGTGCACCGTTGGGGATTGTGACTTAGTCCATCCCAAATGACTATTTTTCTGTATAATGGGCAACTAATTGATTGGTATTATTATACTTTGGGCTAAATGCCATATTTGAGCTTCATGCCAACTGTTTGAACCCTTAGAGAATTGTTAATGATATTTTCCTCACTGTTTGATTTCATACTTGTACTCAGTCATGCTATATTTTCACTATTTTAAAAACTCATCTATGTTATTCTGTTTTAAACACATTAATTGATATTTTCAAAGATATTTGCGCTGAGGTTCATATTTTACTAATGCTCGAGGGGCTTATGAGATTCTGACTGAGTAAGGTCGATGGCCTCTATTGTGAGGATACTTTTGGGTCGGGCTGCACGCGGCAACAGTGATATACTGATTATAATAATGAGGCCGAGGGCTTGAGATTATGCGCCACGAGGTGGATTGATATTGATATGAGGCAGAGAGCCTGTTTATGTATGCTATGAGATGGCTTGATATTGCGCTTGGTCCGTAAGGGGCCCCTCCAAGAGTCTTCACACCCCCAGTGAGCGTGGGTACCCTTTATGATATGAGACATAGCCCAAGGGGCTGGTATTGTTCTGTGATATTGCCCGAGGGGATGATTCTATTGTTACTGTGCCCGAGGGGCGGTCATTATGTGTTTACTTTGTAGTTGTTTTTCCAGTATATTGTTTAACTATTTAATGGTTGTTTATGAGATCTCACTGCTTAATTATATTTTGCTGATTTTTAAGCCTCTTTTAGCTTAATATTGTTCCATACGTGATTTTATATCGCTTAGTCTTCATTTAATTTTATTACTCACTGAGTTGGATTACTCACTTTACTCCATGCGCCCCTGTGTGCAGATTCAGGCGCTACAGGTCCTGCTCCTGAGGGTTGATAGTTCCAGTAGGTCTTCAGAGATTTACCAGGTAGCTGCTTGGCGATTCGTAGCCCTATGAATTCTCCCTCTATCTTAGTTCTTTTTTATTCAGTTATTTAGTAGTTGATTAGACTTCAGAATTCTAGTATTATTTTAGATGCTCATGACTGGTGACACCCTGATGTTAGGCTGTGTTGGTTTTATCTCCGCAACTTATACTGTTATATTAGGTTTTTATTCCTATTAAAGACTTGAGTTTTATTTTTTTAACTACTTAAAGTGAATTGAAAGTATGTCGGCTGGCCTTGTCTTCACGAGAGGCACCGTCACGATCGGTTTTGGGTTTAGGGTCATGACATAGAGCTTAGTCTCATGCAAAGAGAAGTCAGTGCTTAGCCTTATACAGATAGGGAGGCTGGGCTTAGCCTCATGCTAAGATTTGAGATAGAGCTTAGTCTCATGCAGATAGGGAGGCAGGGCTTAGCCTCATGCAAGATGTGAGACATGGATTAGACCTATGTAGATAGGGAGGCAGGGCTTAGCCTCATGCAAGATGTGAGACAAGGATTTCTCTCATGCAAAGAGAAGGTAATGCTTAGCCTTATGCAGATAGGGAGGCAAGGCTTAGCCTCATGCAAGATTTGAGACAGAGCTTAGTCTCATGCAGATAGGGAGGCATGGCTTAGTCTCATGCAATATGTGAGACATGGCTTATTCTCTTGCAAAATTTGAGACAGGGCTTAGTCTTAAGCAAAGAGAAGGCAATGCTTAGCCTTATGCAAATGGGGAGGCAAGGCTTAGCCTCAATCAAGATTTGAGATAGGGCATAGTCTAATGCAAATAGAAGGTAATGCTTTGCCTTACTCAAGTAGGGTGGCAGGGCTTAGCCTCATGCAGGATTTGAGACAGGGCTTAGTCTCATGCAGATAGGAGGCAGGGCTTAGCCTCATGCAAGATTTGAGATTGGGCTTAGTCTCATGTATAAGAGAAGGAGATGCACTGAATGAGTAGCATATAGGAGTAGAGTATTTCTTAGTTGGAGAGAGATGTTTGCACCTGGTGGCCTGATTGATAGTGATTTTGATGAGTGTATATTTGCGGATACTCATGTGATGTTCACCGCGCCTGCACCCAAAGAAAAATTGTAAGTTCTGTAAGGGGAGGTTGGTTCGTGCCTTTGTCTGCTGGCTTTGCTTTGCTTTGTCTTGGAGGCCATGTTTGAGTTGCCCTAGGTAACACCTAGCTGTCACATGAGTAAAGTTTTTGAAATACGCACTTATTGATGGAATGGAGTTATATTACAAAACATAGTAATGTGTAATATCAAGTAATTTAGATGAACTAGTGATTGTAACACATTTATTGCATCAAAATTCTACCCCAGTTTGGTAAATAATCCTTCGGCCATTTTGCGTGTGACTAAATTTGCTGAACCTTCTATGGTATATTGAGAATCCTTCTCAAAATTCTACCCCAGTTTCTTAGCCGATCTCTGATTATCTTGCATACGATGGTGCCGGCTGGACTTACTCCTAAATTTTGAGGGCCCTCCTCAAGATTCTGCCTGATTTTCTGGCACTGGGGAAAATGAAGATTTTATTATGATATGACCGAACCCACAGGGCTGCGTATCTATCCCCTCTTAAATGGGAATTAGGTCAAGATTAGTTCAATTACATTAGATGAAGAAATGTAAACAATCTAAATATAGTATCTCTTGACGGTAGTTGAATTGATATGTTTCGGCCAAACTTCTCCATCCATTTCTGCAAGTATGAGTGCTCTTCTTGTTAGCACCGATGAACTATCTAAGGACCTTGCCAGTTGGGAGAAAATTTTCCTTTGGCTTCATCTTGATGAGGGAAGATCTTATTCAGCACCAACTGTCCCGGTGCAAATTGTCTTGGTGTTTATCTTTTGTTGAAAGCTCTAGACACTCTATTCTGATAAAGTTGACTGTGGCATACTGCGTTCATTCTATTTTCGTCTATGAGGGCTAGTTTCTTGTAGCGGCTTCTTATCCATTATGCATCACTGGAGGACAAATTGGAATTGTAGGCAACTTATGAGCCACTATGGATGTGCTCAGACCGGTCATGTCATCATATGACCATGCAAATATATCTGTATATTCCTTCAGGAAATGAATGTATTCTTCCTTCTCGGATGGTGATAAGTGAATGCTTACACGAGTCTCTTTGATAGTTTCAGAATCTCCCAAATTGATTGCTTTGGTCTCGTCCAGGTTGGACTTAGGTTTGTTCTCGAAGTACTCAACCTCTCTAACAATTTCCTCATGTATTTCATCCTCTTCTTCTGAGTTATTATCTTTATGTTGTGTTGTTTGGTTACATATCATGGTCATCGGTTCATCAGAAAAAAGTAATAATAATGCTGTAGAAAGAAAATGTGAAAGATAGTAATGAATAATAAATAGCAATGCATTGGTTAAATTTTGAAAATATCCAAAACAAGTACGCCTCGAAGACTCAAGAAATTATTTTGAATCAAAATGATTCTTTAAAACAAAATTACTGAAAACATCTGAAATGCCTAACATGGCTATAAGAAAAATAAATCAGGCTAAATGCCAAGCTACCCAGGGAGGCCCGAGATGGTGTGGTAGTCCAATTCCTGAGAACAACTCAATTCTCCACAGTTTGAATGGTGAGGCCTTCTTCCTCTTCCTCCTTAATTACCGTACTGCAATCCATATCCTCATCTTCTAGGAACAGGTTCCTTAGTCCAGCCAAAGCTTCTTCCTCTGCAGATCCCCATAATGTATCGGCCTGATGAAAAGTCTGACTCAGGTGTGGTACCGGCTACTCAAGAGGGTAATAAGGACCACGCCATAGAGGCGACCAATCATCATACTCTTGCCAGGTGTATGGATATCCCAGTCCAAAAGTTGTTCCATGACATTTCAACTGTATCGGCTTGGTGATGCCCTGGAGATCCTTCCCAAGTCCTTTGTCGGGCTCATACCTAGACCATGCCAGTATTCTTTGTATTTTGTTACTCCACCATTTGTCCTTCTCAACTGCATTGACATGTTCAATGTGGTGATAAGTTTCTCCACCTAGCCTTCTTCTATTCTCGATAATCGAGATAGTTTGACTAGTGTAAATGGGGTTGCTCCCATCTCCGTGAATGATCACCTCCTGATGGTTCCATTCGAACTTCATGCCCTGGTGTAGTGTGGAGGCCACATCCCCAGTGTCATGTATCTAAGGTCGTCCCAATAGGAGATTGTATATAGTTGATATGTCTAGTACTTGGAACTCAATATCGAACCAAGTTGGTCCCATCCGCAGGCAAAAGTCAATTTCCCCAATCGTGGCCTTTTGGGACCTATCAAATGCTTTCACATTCATACTCCATGCTCGTATTTCATGGATCTATTTGCCCAACCTTTTTAGAGTAGTTAATGGAAAAATGTTGAGGCTTGATCCCCTATTTATTAGTACCCTGACAATGAATTTGTCCTAAAACTGTACCGTGATATGCAATGCTCTATTGTGACATAACCCTTCAGGCGGTAGTTCATTCTCATGGAAGGTGATCTTGTGACTCTCCAGTACTTGCCCTACCATGTTAGCCAGTTTTTGACTAGTGATATTGTTGGGCACGTAAGGATCATTCAACACCTCATCAACGTATTCTTATGCGCCTCTGAATTCTGCAATAGTTACAGGATAGATAGCTGGGCAGGGGTTTTGTTTAAATGATTGACAACAAAATATTCCCTTGCCTGTACTTTCCTACAAAGATCATCCGGTCCAGTTTCAATGACAGGTTGCTTGGTAGCAACCTCCTTGCTTGATCCTCCCAAATTTTTGAGTGTATAGATCCTGCCAGTTTTGGTCGTTCCCTGTGCTGTATCAGATTCTTCCATCTTTGTATTTCCCTGTCGCCTGGCTTCAGCAACGTAATCGCAAGGTATGGTGTTAGACTTGAAGGGAGGTGTTGTTGCTACTGTCACTGTGAAAGGTGTGGCCACTTCTACCTCAAATGGAAAAGGTGTGGTGCAGGTGGTGCTACCTCTACCTCAAATAGAACCGATGCAGTTGCCTCAACTTCGATTGACGTCTGTATCTGTACCACTATAGGAGTGAGTGTGACTGCGGGTTTAAAGTCATTGCCTTCTCGAATAAGCCCGATTGACCCCTCGGGATCCCATTCTTCATCCGTCTCTATCACATGTACCCCATCTCCCCTATGGTATCTAGGAGAGGATTGTTGCGGATGTCGGGCGCAGCTTCCTTTGCTTATATAACCTTATTATCAATCAATGTCTGTATCTTATCTTTCAATGTTTGGCACTTATCGATGGTGTATCCCTTCATACCGGAATGATATGCATAGGTTTTGTTTGGGTTGACCCAATGAGATGAATTCTCTATTGCCATAACAGGAATATGGGTGATATAACCAATAGCTTTCAATCTTTCGTACAACTAGTCGATGGGTTCAGTAATGGCGATGTATCGTCTGGGTGGTTAGCAATCAAAGTTAGGTCGGGGTTTTTGGTAATTTGGACGAGTTGGAGGTGAATGATAGTATGCTAGCTAGGTGTTATAAGTGTGATAGGCAGTGGAGGGTTAGGAATATCTGGGAGGTGAGGGTTGGTATATAGATGGAGGAGTTTGGTACGTAAGTGGAGATTTTGTAACTTGGGCCCCCATCACTGCCCTACTTCTTTCTTCTTTGATATGCCGCAAAATTGTAATGCTTTGTTCGTGACCTGCAGTGCCTCGAAATTTGTCACCATCCCACTTTTGATACCCTCTTCAATCCTTTATCCGAGTTTGATGATATTGGAGAAATTGTGATTCTTAATGGCCATTAACCTTTCATAATACTGTGGGTCCTGTGCCCTGATAAATAACTTGTTCATCTGTTCCTCGTCTAATGCTGGTCTGATCTCGGCTGCTTCTGACCTCTATCGAGTAGCATATTGGTGAAAAGTCTCAATTGACTTCTTCTTTAGGTTCTAGATATAGAAGACATCTGATGCATTATCCGTATTGAATCTGAACCGGTCCATAAAGTCTGATGCCATGCTTACCCAATTGGTCCATTTCTTAGGATTCTAGCTTATGTACCAGGACTAGGCAACTACGGTAAGACTTCTCATGAAAAGCTTCATTCAGATGCTTTCATCTTTTTCGACCCCTACGAGCTTGTCACAATAAGTTCTCAAGTGAACCTTGGGATCACCTGTTCCATCAAACATTTTGAACTTGGGAGGTTTGTAACCTTCCGGTAGTTCCACATCTGGTTGTATGCATAAATCCTCGTAGTTCGAACCTTCTATCCCTTTACTTCCTTCAACACCCTGAAATCGACTTGTCAGCTTCTTGAGCACCTCGGCCATGTTCTTGATGAGCAGGTCCTTCCCAGTGGATTCTAGTGTATTGGAGATTGGTTGAATGGAGTGAGGTACAATTTCCACGTATATGGGGTTATTTTGGTGAGTGTCAGGGATTTGGGTGTAGTGCTGGTCGTTAGTTGAGTTTTGAGGATCAGGAATGGATTGTAGTGTGTTCTAGGGAGTATGATAGGTAGTAGTTTGTGGGTACTGGGTCGGTTGATGATGGTGTTATGGAGGAGTTAGTGTCGGTAAAGGATTGGGGTTTTGAATTGGAGCTTCATATGGATAGGGTGCGGGAGGATTTTGTGGACGTTGGTTTGGCGTATTTTGAGCATTTTTTTAGTTAACGTCTGGGACGTTCAGAGTAAGGGAGAGGTTTGCTAAGTTGCGGACCTGCTCAAGTTCTCCTTGTAACTTCAGTATCTTCTGTTCCAATCGCAAAACCAAGTCATTTTGGGTTGGAGTACTCTGACCGTTTGAAGTTTCCGCATTCTCAACATTTTCTTTTAGAATACCACTCAAGTCATCCATCCTAGCTTTTCCTCTGCTTTTCGTATTACTTGTAGGAGGAGGAGGTGAAGGGCCTCTAGATCTGTTGATATGCTGATGATGCTAGTATGTGCGAACCAACCTTAGGGGTTGAGAAAAATAAAATAAAGAAAAACATAAGGTAAACAAGTCAGTAATGATTCTGAAAAATGCTTCCAGTATTTAAACACATATTACGTGAATGTAAATTCGTGCCTAATTTGGGAGCCCCGTTGTGCCTGAGGTTGGCCCAGCGAAAAATATATTTGGAGAATGTCAGTGCCAATAATTGCCTCATTTCATTAATGTAATAAATAAGACGAACCTAAAAACGACAATAAATAAATAAGTTACTAATGGCATTTGCCTTATTACATTCAAATTCCAAAATGACTCTAGAAAAGCAAATAATCCTAATCTACTTGGTCCCAGGGGTACCTTCTCCGACCCTATCAATCAGATTTCCTAGGTCGTGCATGTCCAGCAGCTTCAAACCATACCGAACCTGGGACTTCGTGCCTCATTTTCTGCAAAAATGAATAGAGTTAGACCCTTTCCCCCTCCAAATCAGACTATTTATACAGCAATGATTAGCATATTAGCACTTATTTCTCCAAAATTAATGCACACAATCGTGGTTGCGTTCGTTGGGATTATGGAAAACCCGATGGACTTTTGGACGAGGCTTGTCTTAAAAGGTTATTATGTAGACATCATATTAATTCGGCTAGGTTGGACCATGATGCATGTATAATTAATCAGAGTAAGGTTTCTAGAGAGGTCTAGACTGGTATCTTCAAGTAGATAACTTGAGGGGTAAAGGCACGGAAACGTTGACTGCATCGCTGATCGACTAGTTTTACCACAAATACACCTTTCCAAATTTAAAGGGTGATATATATGAAGGGCGTAAACACTTATCAAACTTTGCTATAGGATTGATTACGCACGAGTGGAATATGATATTGAGCATGATTTATGCAACAATAAATATCATGTTGTCATGTATTTGCACGTTAAAAAGAATGATAAATGCGGTATTTAATAATTGAAAGATGTTTAAGAAAGAAACCAAGGAGACAAATTAGTTTCTGGAAATCATAAATGCTTGAAATAGACAATCAAATTCAAATAAAGGGGGAAGGGTGCACATGTATTAACAGAATAAAGCATGCTTAAGACTAATTCACAAAAACAAGTTCGTTATGGTAAGAGCCTAAAATATCCCTAGCAGAGTCGCCATGCTATCGCACCCCCCTTTTTCCTTGCGAAATATGGGTTTCGACATTCTTTGAGACAACTCATTTCCTTTTGGTAATTGGGTATGGAATTTGATGAGTCGTCACCTAACGGATTTAAGGTGCGTTAGGGAACCTAAAGCAAACAACTCATAAACCGATTTGCATTACCGGAGATTGGATAAGGGATTGAAATAACCTTAAGGGGAAGGTGTTAGGAACCCTTCGAGGTCCACAACGGTGGGTCCCGACCAAACTCAATTTAAGTGAATTAATTACTTCTGTGCAATACTTGGTAATCGTCCCCAAGTTGGGATACTACACATAGTATTAACGCACAGGTCATTATATCCTTTTCTACCCGATTACCCTCCTCTTAATTATTGTTACCCAAGCGCTCTAATAGTATCCAGTACGTGGCTTATGCGTGCACTACCCCTCCCTTGCCGGTGGTCCTGGAGGTGTTTAGGATCTCTATTTAAGGAAGTTCTAGACTCAGTTATGTTGTTTAAAAAGGAGAAAACTAAGCGACAAATGAAAGTCAAATAGGACTATCACATAAAGATATAATTAAGAGCTCATATTTACCTCTGCAAATAGACAAACAATTGCACGCCTCAAACAAACAGTTTTAAAGAATTTAAAATCATGTAGTAGGATATCTAGATGAGCACAAAGTATGAAACAGTTTCATTAAGGTGGGGCAGTGAATACCTAATCAGTTGCCTATTAATTTTATTACTTCCTGAATCTGAGCAAGTTTCAAACAAACCATCAAAGTTTTAGACCGAGAATTTGATTGACAATAGGCTTGCCTAAGTGATGATCGGGCAGAATCCTATGGACATGATATCTATGCTGTAAACCAGATGCTAGTCTTAACAGGCAGATTTTTATCTTTAACTCATATATGCATGGTTTCTAAGTGCTGAAACAGGTTGAAATCCTATAGGCATGAGTTCTAAGTGCAGAAACTGATTTTTAAAAAAACACTTATAGGCGTGGTATCTAAATGCAAGAACTAATTTTAACACTTATTTGCATGAATCACTAAGGGTGGGTTTGGTATGAAGGAAAATATTTTCTGGAAAATGTTTTCCAATTTTTCCATGTTTGGTTGGCTTAAATGTTTTGGAAAATATTTTCCTTATCAAAAGAAGGGAAAATATTTTCTAAAGCTCATTCTCAACCTTCCTCACCCACACCAGCCCACCCCCTCTCCAAAAAAATATTTTTTTTAATTTCAGTTTTTTCGTTACCACCCACCCTACTACCCCTCCATCACCCTCCCCTCCCCCTCCCCCGAAAAAAATATTTTTTCATTAATTTTTTTTTT
>MU778023.1:95712-127874 GCA_026770625.1 Nicotiana glauca
ATTTTTTCAGTTTTAATTTTATTATTTATCGGTTTAAAAGCTCAAAATTTTACAAGTTCCAAAATTATGAGTTTGGAGATTTATGTGTTTGGAAGTTTATGGGTTTAGAAATATAAAGTTTATGGGTTAGAAATTTCGTGGTTTTAAAAGTTTAGTGGTTCGAAAGTTTATGAAATTTGTGGGTCCGGAAGGTTATTGGTTTTGAAAGTTTATGGCTTCATATTTATTATATCTAAATTATTTATGAATACTCTTGAGAAGTCATTTTCCTTAATTTGCATACCAAACAGGAGAAAATGAATAAGATTACTACTTGTTTTTCAAGAAAACATTCTCTTGGAAAATATTTTCCACGGAAAACATTTTACGTTATACCAAACACACCCTAAGAGTCATAACTGATTTCTATTTGTGTTTCCTATAGGAATGATTTCTAGGCGAGTAAAGCATCAACCAATTGCTAAGCGGACTCAATAAGGAAATTCCTAGAAACATGATTTCTAATGCGCACACGAAGGTTTTGAAGACATGATTATTGATGCAAATCGAAAAACAACTTAGAAGCAGGTTTTCTAATGATCTGAAATATGAAAATTCAAGATTTAAGGAATTAGATGAGTCCTATAGGCATGGTTTCTAATGCACATAAGTAAACAAACATCGCAGCAACTTATAGGCATGATTTCCACCCATTCCCAATAAAGACATATATAAGAATCCCTCCCAATTTTACTAATAACCCCAATATCCATTTACAAAAAAATATTATTACAAACCAAATATAACTGAATTACAGAATGAAATCACTATACTGTAGGGAGCTTGGATAGGCCCAAAAGTAAACCTGGAAGCCCGGCCTTCAACCAAGTATAAAACATGTCAATACTCTCATAGTACACCTAATGTTCTTCTGGTGCGTCAAAGTTCCCAAGGGCCTTAGGGACCCCGGGCAATGCTCACACTAGAAAACCTTTTAAAGAAATAGTTTTGTGAGCAAGTTTTGGGAAAGCCAACCCCTGTGTGTTAGAGTTCAGATGAGTCTCATGAACTCCTAAGCAGTGTTCACACTGGAGGGGCAAGACTTTAGTATTCTAAGAGTAGGAGTTAAAAATTGGAGGTATTTTTAAGAACATAGTTTGGATTTTCTAGGGTAAATAGGAACAAACAGAGTCTTTTCAACTCTGGGAGTTCGAACAAAGATTCCAGCAATCAAACAGTAGACAGAAACAAGATCAAAACCACTTCAAGAAAAGTTTCACATTGCCTAGATTCGACTTAGTTCATTAATTACTACTAGATGCCCATATGGACATGTATTAAACAAAGAACAACAGGCTGGGGTCAGATTACTATTCAGAAAATCATGCATAAAGGTAGAAAAAGTTGGAGGCATAGAAATCATAGACTAATCAGGAACCTGCTAAGGGGTGAACACTTAAGTCTGGACAGAAAGCATGCTAGTTGAGAAACAAGTAGACACAAGTCTAATTACATAGAAGGAAGTATGTAGACATGCTGAAAACAGGAAACACATAAGCCTAATTAAATAGAAGTAGACATGCTGATTAGGATCAATGAACATGAAGCACATGGATCTAATTAGATAGAAGTAGGCATGCTAATAACAGGGAGCATACACATTTAATCACATAGAAGTAGACATGCTAAAAAAGGGAGCACACAGAGTTAATTATATAGAAGTTTGAATAATACTAGAAGTGGAGACATACCATGTTTACTTATAAAATGGTAATAACAATTAGATTTGATTTTGTGGTTCTAAAAATACATTATTTATTTTTATGCTAATTGTTAGGAAATGGTTGCTAAGTGAGAAATTAGAAAATAAGATCGAGTTGGTTGCCCAACTAAGGGCAATCAATGAAGGATTAACAATTACGAGAGTTCTGATGGCGGATCTTTATGATCAATAATGAGAAATAAATGAAGAATAATTAATGCAAATATAATAAATATTAGTAAGACAATAAATGTGAGCAATAGAATCAATAGAGAGAAAGTTTAAGCTAGAGAGTGGAGAATGTTCTTGTATCGAATGTAATGTATTGTATGTTCTATATTGTATCTTATTTTTACAAAATGACAAGGGTCCCCTTTATATATCATGGGAATCCTAACATAGTACAAAGTGCATTTATTTAAAAGATATGTAGTTGGCACAACTATTTAATGCCGATGTACGGTATAGAACTAGCCTAGTAGACTAGGTCAGCTTTAGTCATGTGCCTTGGGAACTTGCCATTACTGCATCACAACCGCTGCTTTGCACTGCCTCAAGGTCGATCATTAAGAAACCTCAAGGTTGAACTCCGAGCTGACCTGCAAGCCTTCTAGGGTCGGTCCTTACGAGGTGCCTTAATGACTACAAATTGACCCTCTAATTTTTATCGTGTACAGATAGTACCTGCGTTTCTTAGATTAAAATGATAAGAAATGATTCTGACACGGAACTCCTAAAGCCTCTTGTGATGACGACATACTTATGATTGTTAGCTTTTGCGATAATTGAGACATACCATCGGTACGTCTTTCCTACAAACATCAATGTAGCACCGATTTATTTTCTGAAGGCGATGATATCGCCGCCGATCCGTCTCCCAAAAGGCATTAATTGCGCATGTCGATACGCATCTACTTTTCTATAAATGGAAGTTTTCTTGAACCAAAACTTCATCCAATTATTCTTCAATAGCCCTTTACTCATGTCTTCTCTTCATCCTCATCTAACTCTATTTCCCATATTTAAAGCCCGTGGCCATAAGGTCACACAACAGTGTTCTCATCAGTTATGCCATGGCTCTTTCCCAAAGCTTTCACCTACTTAGTGGGATGGCACTGGTTTGTTGTTGTTGTTGGCCCGAAATAATAAGGGAGGAATCTCAAATTATCTTCGCATTAAAGAATATGTAGATTATGAACTTTTTCTCATCTTTCTTAACTATCTGGTGCGGCACTTCACTCCTTTTGCTTTTCATGGAGTGAGGTTGTTCGAACCTTCCATCCCTAAGCCAATCAATCAAAAAGACAAGACAAGTCGGCCATCATTCGACACCTTCCACCAATAAAGCATGCTATCAAAGGAAAGAGTCACCATGAGGCTAAGCTTAAACCTTCTGTGTCTTGAAGTCCAGCATCAAGAACAACCTCAAGCTGGTGGGGTCTTCTTAAAGAATTACGAATTCCTAAACCTAGGTTTGCCATAACACAGTCTTAGGGTCACTACGAGCTGGACTCCCCTGCCCTGTTAGAACAGTCTGGTCTGTAACAACATAGCGTGCCTACTGAAGACCGTAACGTAAGTAACTCAGTGCTCCTAAATAAAACTTACCCACATCCCATGTCACATCCGGTGTCCCGTTCCGTCACGCTTTGGACATCGCCACCGGGATCGTTGAGGCAGACTTCCACTTCAGGTTTGGGAAGCTCCAGCAGGACTATATTTATTTCTTTTAGCACTCTAGAAACACTGACCCCGCCTTCTGGCCCTAAATCTATCTTACTCTTCCTTGGTCTCTTCCACGGATCGTGGAAACAAGAGACCTGGTTTTTTTCCAGTTTCTGATTCCATAATGTCTGCATCTATTGTTATTGTTATAGATTAATGTTTAGATGAACTACACATCCTAAATTACATCCCTCCTTGCATGCATTTAAGTGTTTCATCCCGCACCGGTGCAACGTCTCAAGAAGTTGATTCACAATAGTAGTGCTGGTGAGACCCATGCTCGCCAAATTTTCACCCAGCCACTTCTTCATCTTTTTCTGCTTCTTCATCATTTTCTGCTTCTTCGTCCTTTTTCCTTTGGAGGGGATTCCTGAAGACATTGATCAGAAGGTTGAGATGGGGTCCCCGAAGGAACGGTTCTCTCAAAAATGGCTCCAAAGATTCATTCCCGACAGTAGATTAGACTTTTAGCTGTTATTTTTTGTTTCTTTGTAAGAAACCTTCGTGTTCTTTTGTAACCATGTGTAAGGAACCTTCGTCAGTTTTTGTAATATAAAAATATTTCTTCAATTTGTCTCTAATTTATGCCAGATTTCCTTTTATTTGCGTTTGCGAAGAATCTGAGCATGTGATCTTACAGATCGGTCCAAATACAAGACCTAGGCGCAGGAATTTCCTTGGTTCTTGATTGGTAAATATGATTTTCCCTAAGACCCTTTGCTGTTTTTTGGACAAAGTCCGGGTTGACTTGATACAAACTTAGGTCGTCTGAACCGACTTCAATTTGAGTGAGAGTGGGACCTCGATTTTTAGAATGAAACATAGGCCTTTTAGACCCCGTCGATAGTCCTCGAGGTATAATTTTCTTAAGCCTCTGAGAATAATCATAGCCCTTAGGCTTTCATAGACAGTTCCCAAGTGAGAGTTTGTTAAGTTCGGGCGACCTGACAACTTGTTTGAACTTAGAGTGAAGATGGCCTTAAGGTGTTATAGATAGACCCCTATGAGGATACGCCTAGACTCGGATGGCCCCTGGATTAAAGTAACCGAGAGAATGTTTAACTTGATCTGAAGGCAAAAATAACCCTAAGGCTTTCTTAGTAATTTTTGAGTGAAAATTAGCTCGGGCTCAGGTAGCTCGAGAGCCAAAGGATCGGGTGAATGACTCGTATTTGCAATACCAGAATTCCTCGAGGTAGGGTACCACCTCGAGGTCAAGCTTATATGAGTAGCTCCTTAGAGCTTATCTTTTATTTTGACAGAGATCCTCGAGACCAGGCACTATCTCGAGGCTTATAATGATATCGATAGCTTCTTAGAGCTCATTTTATTTAGACAAAGATCCTCGAGATCGGGCACCATCTCGAGGCTTATAGTGACATTGATAGCTCTTTAGAGCTTTCAGTTATGGTAGCAGAAATCCTAGAAATTGGGTACCGACTCGAGGCTAGGTAGATGCGGGAGTCTTTGATCCCCCAAACGTCGTATGACAGTGTTAATCATATGACATGGTTATGAAATGGCGAAGGTGATCCCGCCGGTACATCTTCCCAAAGTTCTAATGGCTTAGTCAATATTTTAATTGGTCTTTGAGGTAGGCGGACAATCAGTGATTGCTCTATATATAGGTTTTTCTTCCCTCTTTTGAGGATTTCGCTATTATGAGTAGCTATCCTCCTTCATAGAGTTCTTCTTTCTTGCCTTAGGTCCTTCACCATTTCCACTTTGAAGCCTTCGCTCAAATTCCTGCTCCCATTCTCTGGTTTCACCACCGTTATGACTACTATGTTATGATCCGTTCAACAAGGACAGGGAAGTTCTGCCTCTAGTTCCCACCTGGTTGGTGGTACACCGCCAGTGCCTGGCAAGAAAACCTCAAGATATTTTGTCTCGAGGATAGACTTTTCATCAGAAAAACCTCCCAATGTTCAGGGATATCGGGAGTATGCTTCGATTTTTATTTCTTTAATAGGAGAGGGGCACCTCAAGTCAGTGTGGAAAGATTGTAGTATTGAAGGTACCTTCCCTAGAAGAGATCATCATGGATCATGCCGAGGGTTTTTTGAACATATACACGTATCCCTTTACGTTGGGCCCCCTTGATAGGGCTGTTCTCAACTTTTGTTGGAAATATCGAGCTACCTTGGCATAGGTTCACCCATCGTTTTGGAGGATAATATTGATAATGAGATTCTTTGCAGAGGAAGAAGGGCTTGATTTCACCCTTATTCATCTCATCAGGCTATACCAGCCCTTTCATCACCGAGGTTTGCTAACCCCACGACACCGCCTACTAGGCCCTTTGTTGTCGATGATGAAGAAGGAGGGGACTGGGGATTGATGAGTCGAATCATCTGAGTACGGACTATTGACATTATCCCTGTGTAGTTTCTTCCATTTCCTGAATAATGGAATTTTACATGTAAGTGGTACACTTGTGTCTTTATTGTTTTGCTTATGGTAGAAGTAGGTTCTTTAAATGCGCTTTTCTTTCCCTTTCTGCATTAATTCCGTGGATGCCATACGAGGTCCTTGACCTGACGGATTGGGCTTAGAAGCTGGCGACCCGCTCAGCTTATGATGAGTGCAAGTGGTGAGACTTGTCCAAAGGTAGATGTAAGGCAAAACACCACGGTATGTGCTATGTGATTCGCTCTTTTTTGAATGTCACTCTCTTTTTGTGTGTACTGATTTAATCATTGTAGGTATTGGGAATACTCTGAGATGGGACCGTGACCTCTTGGAAAGGGAGAAGGTTCATCAGCTTCGGGGCCGAGGAATAATAATAATAAGCGAAAAGTACACCTGCAGGGCTATGGTGCTTATAACGAGGCAAGTCCAGTCTGGAGGCTCAGAGAAGATATGTTAGTTGATATTGTAGCGCTTAAGATTTCTGGCCTTAGAAAAATGGTCCCTTCTTTGCCACCACCTTCTATTTCTGTCGAAGGTACTTGAGGGGCAAGGATTTTCTGCAACAGAATTCTTCTCCTGTCGAAGGTACTTCAAGGGATGTTCGAGGCTAGGGGCCACATGCATTGAACGAGGTATCGAGCGACCATATTTCGACCTAGAATGGTTTTACCGAGGCTGACGGAGTCAGGCCAGTAGATGTGCATTCGACTTTTGAGGAGGTTCAGCGGCTTTACATGGTGGTGAGTTTTTGCTGACCGTATTGGTTTTTCAATTTTTCAATTTTTACACTCTCATTGAGTTTCTTCTTTATAGTATTTTAACAAGCTCAAGTCTGAGCTGCTCCGTCACGAGGCTAGGCTGCAAAAAACCGTGGATAGGGAGAATCCCTCCAGCTTCTTCATGATAAAAGGGAAGACGAGTTGGCACACTTGCAATATGAGGCGAGTCGAAGTCTGACCTATGAAAACTACCTCGAGGAGAAGGTAAATTTTGTTCCAAAGGGGTGCATGTTTCTTCTTCTATGTTCTGAGGCTAAAGTTTCGTTACTTCAGTTGTAGAAAAAGATGGAGGATCTGGAATGCCTTTGGAGCGAAGTTGGTCAAGCCAAGTGTGAGTACGATGAGCTAAAGGCTCGGGCGGATGCCCAGGTTACGGCTAAGAAGGGCGCTTTGGCCAAGTCTTTCGCCCTCGAAGTAACTACGCAACGCTCATGAGAACAGCTCGGCCTGACCTAACATGATTACAAGTCTCGAGTCTCAGCTTCTGAAGATGAAGTCCAAAGTTGTGGATGCCCGGGCTGAAGCCGAAGCAATCCAAACTTAGGCTAATAAGAAAGTGGCCGTCTATTTGAAGGATGTTGCCAACGCTCGAGCTGAGCTAAGCTGAGAGAGGCTCTTGAATATGAGAGCAGAGGCAAGGAGTATGCTCAGTGCAAGTATCGGAGGGAAACCCTCGAGAAGATCCATGCTAGGGGCTTTGATGTCTTAGAAGAGATAAAATAGGCAAAGGCGGATGAATATGATGCCAAGTTCCTTTTTTCTGATGCCGAAGACAACTGGGAGGAGGCCGATAGGCCACAGTCCCCGAAGGGGACATAGGATTAGGATTTTTTCTTATCAATCCTGTGTATGGTGTTCCTAGAAGACTTTGTAAGTGAATCCTTACGTAATTATAAAAGGAAACCTTTTGGTTCCATTCTTCTGCACGTGCAAATCTTTCTTTTCTTTGAATTTTGACACTTTGTCAATGATTGGCCGAATAAATTGGGCCTTGGGGTAAAAACCCTTAAGCTTTATGGCCTCGAGACTCATCGGGCTTGCTCGTAGGCTCTTACGCATTTGCCTTTAGGCATTTTTGACTGTGTTTGGGTTCGATCTTCGAGTCGATTTTCGACCTTAGTTTATTGATCTTCAAGTTTCTAAATTTTAAGCTGGCCCTTAGGCTCTTACGCACTGGGTCGGTACGACCTTTTAGCATAAGCCGACGTTTAAGCTCTTATGCTTTTTGTCTTAGGCATATTCAATTAACTATTTTAGGTTGAGTCTCTTAGTCGGGTTTCAACTCGAGCTCATTGACCCTTAAGTTTTTGAAGTTAAACTTATCCCTTAGGCTCTTATGCTTTAGGTCGGCATGACCTTTAATATGGGCTGGCGGCAGTGTCTCTTATGCATTGGGTCGGTACGGCCCTTTATATAGGCAGGCAACAGTGGCTCTTACGCATACGATCCTTTATATGGACTGGTGACAGTGGATCTTAGGCATTGGGTCGATACAACCTCTAATATAGGCTTTATTTTTCCCTCGTTAAAGCCTTTGTGAAATTGTATTTGCCAGACTCTTCGATGGTTTGAAAAACCTCGATTGTGAGTCGTTATGTGGCGATAAACGATCACCTAAGGAGGTTTTGCTCGGTGGCTTAGTGTTTTGAAGCCTATAATTTAGAGCTGACATAGTCAAAGCTCTTTTGCCTATGCCGAGGGTAGAATGTTTAACCAGTTCTTTTTGAAGTATTTGAAGGCCTATGATTTTATAGCGACGCTCGGGCATCCCCTAGTCGTGTTAGTTTGGCTTGAGCCTTTTGACTGTAGTCATTTATGTTTGATCGTATCCTTATAGTTCCCCGAATGAAATAGTTTTGGCATCTATATCGAGGGTATGACTTTTTATGGGTCTTACAAGTTCGAATACTTAGCCTTAACTTTAAGTTTAGGATAATGCCTTTTTATAAGGTCTTACAACTTTTACATGCCTTACTTGAGGTCTTACAGTTTTGGTTACTTGGTACAATTATAGTTCATGCCTTGCTTGAGGTATTATAGATTTGGTTTCTTGGTACCAGTATAGTTCATGCCTTGCTTGAGATCTTATAGATTTTGGAGTTGACATACAAAGGTCTTATGAGCTCGAGGTTGCCCACATGGGGTCTTAGTGCCTCGGGTTGTTGATAAGTTGATGCGGTGGTAGTTGATGCACCGAGGAATCGAAAGTTTTCCTCGCTCTGGAGCCATTTTTTTGTCAACTTGGTATTGCCTCGGAGGGCTTTCGACTTGGAGGTCATATGGCTTCGTGTTTTTGATGCCAGTCCCCGAGTGTTCAGGATATTTTTTGGCTCTGGGCCATTTTTGTAAAGTTGATGTTGCTTTATTGAGGCTTACGAGTTCGTTTCCAAGCCGGAGGTTATACGGCTTCGAATTTTTGACGCTAGTCCCCGAGTGTTCGGGACATTGTTGACTCTAGAGCCGCTTTTGTAAAAAATAGAAAACTTTTTTAAAATGTGAAATGCTTTGTCGGAGGGGAAAATATTCTTTGATTACTTAGTACAAGTATACACATTTTTGCTGTTAAGGGCTCAGTTTTATGAAGGTTGATTAACTAAGGCTTGCTTAGGCGTAGGATAACGCGCAAAAGTTACCACAGTTATAAAAATAGTTTATAAGTTGTTTTACCTAAAGCATGTTGTTCTACGTGTTGCAGAGACACATTGATTATGACCAGTTTTGCTTAAACAGGATAAATAAATGTGTGACTATTTTTGCGTCCTTTTTTCAAGCTTCAATAGTTTAACTAGGTGTGACGGAGCAAGTATGAACGAGATCCTAAAACAGGGTATCTAATATGCTCATAAAAATGCAAAATGATTTATATGCAAAATCCCTAAAGCATGATTTCTAAATGCACAACATGACTGCAGAATTCCCTAAAGCAGGATTTCTAAATGCATGAAAGGTTACAGTATTATAGAGCATGCGCTCAAGTGTACAGGAGTAGCAGTTTTGTTTTAATGCCATTTATCCTAGAAACATGGTTTCTAAATGATAACAAGACTATAAAATGAGATGCTGAAATAATAAACCTAAGAACATGATATCTAATGCATGACATGCTTGGAATGTATCCTAGACATAGATTCCTAATGCGCATATAGGAAACGTAAACCTAAGGCATGGTTTCTACCCATTGATATTGATAACATAGTTAAGTACCCTCCCCTTTTCACTAGCCAACCCCAATGTTCGTTTACAACTAGTTATTACAAACTAGATAAACAAATTACATAAGTAGATAATAAAAAGAAAAGTTACACTATAGGGAGCCTGAAGCAGGCCCAAGTGATTTCCCCAAACCTCCAATAGCCTCAAATGCCAATTTCAAAGACAATATCATTGTCTACGTGCGTTAGAGTTCCCTAAGGATCTCAAGGATCCCGGGCAGTGCTCACACATAGACTTAATAACCAAATTGAGTAAGTGCAGTATGGAAGGGCCAGCCTCAGTGTGCCAGAGTTCAAAGGGTTGTCGAAAGGATCCCAAGGCTGTACACACACTAGAGGGACATAACCTAGGGGCTTAGGAATAGAGCGAGAGTGCTTGACATAGCTTTGAAAGGGTTTTAGTAAGAAAGTAGTGTTAAAAGAGACTTGTTTGAAAACGTTTTGTGGAGTAAAAGAGAGAGTTATGCAGTAAAACAACTTTGAAAAGAGAGAATTACATAATTAGACAACTGCAGATCAAACATGGAGTCAAAACAACTCGGCAATACTTAAAGAACACAAAACAGAAGGAACAAACCTACACTCATGGGTGATAGAGATTGGGGACATATAGAGCACATGATGGTAAACACATAATAGGCAGAGGTCCACATAGATACAAAATCAGAAGCTCTTAAGGGGTTTCATGGTATTGGGGTGTAGCATGAACTTTAGAATTAACACAGAACCAAATAACTTTAAGGTACAAATTATATTTCCAAAAAGGGATTCATACTAAAACTAGTTAGACATAAAAGGAGATTGTGTCACATTGACTACAGAAGATAAACATATTGATCCTAAGGGTAGTATACAACTAACACGAAGATATTAATTACATGTTGAATAGCAGAAACATAGCTAGAAACAAATTAGGAACATGATAAACTGAAGGAGGAAAAAAAACATATTATTTTTGGAGACGTAAATTAAAATCAGGACATACTAGTAAAAAAGATAGTAAACACAAAAGTGAAGGGGCAGGAGAGCACAATAGTCAGCCTTGGTTTGCAGCCGGCTAACTCAAAATGATAGTAAGTAACAAAAGAAAGAGAGAGCAGAAAGCTTTTGAGTGTGTGAGAGAGTTTTTGAACCAAAGTGTTCTTATCTTGTGTTAATGAAAGACCATGTATATATAGTAGTTAGAAATTAGTTAAAATAAGGCAAGAATCAAAGTAGCTTAGTAATTACGGAACCAAGTACTAATCAGAATTAGACCAATGCAAGTACTCCCTTTATTAAGGGACAATCAACCAACGGTAATGGGCATAAAATGTTTAAGGAAAGAAATCAAGTAGAACATCAGGTACAGAATAGACAATTAGGGGTAAGTACATAGGGGTTCAATTAAGGGAACAGATAATGAAGAATCAGTCAAATACCCGATTAACCAAATAAGGTAAGAACACAAAATTAAGTTGCAAATATGGAAATAATAAAAAATCAACACATAGTAAATCATGGAATCAAGGGATTCGAAATTACTGATATAAGGAGAGGAACATGGTTTCCCAAGTTTAAACGGGAAGTTCTCAAATCAAACCAAGAAACAAGGAGTTCAAAGTCGATCAAAGAGATAGTTTTAGCATATAAAAAGAGTGAGATTGGAGTAACCAAATACAGCAAGGAAAGAGGCAAGTATTGACCAGTCAAGATGAACACAAACACACATAGGTGATATAAGTTGGCTAAAAACTCAGTAAGAATATATTCGAGGCAAGATAGTCACAAAAACCCAAGCAAGCAGCGATCAATCATGCTAATACACATACCCAAACGAAGAAAATCTTGAAAATTAGGGATTTTAACACATGCAAGTTGAAGAGATAGTAAACTCACAGATCAGTCAAAATATGCAAGAAATAGAAGTTTAAACATAAAGAATCAGTTTAAACAAAGTTTTAAAAAGGAGTTTCGAAAACCCTAATTTTAGAAGAAGACGAAAACACTTGAAATCACATGGTTATTGTAAAGAGTTCCAAGGGTAGTGTAAACCATCAAAGAAATAAACTCAAATCATTCTAGATCCGTACAGATCTAGGAGATATAGGCATAAATTAAGGTTTAAGAGGGAACCCATATGGAGATGAAAGAACATGTGTAGAATCCCAAGGACTGTGACAAATACAATGTGATGTTGCTCGAAATCACACCGGAGTAGCCAAGAATAGACAAGTAACGAACCCTAGGTGCAAATTGGCGTGGTTTGGAGCCCTTGAAGACCTTAGAGAAGGTAAGCATGGCATTCGAGGAGCAATTGGAGGCTTAGTAGTTTAAGGGAGATCACCGGAGAAGCAAGGTCGGCGGTAAAAGGGGCCAGGGTTGGGTTGAGGGGAGAGGAGATGAGAGAATACAGAGGCGGCGGTCTCCATATAAAGAACTAGTATTGGGGGTCGTTTAGAGTTTAAAAAAGGCAAGAACGGACGAGGGTCGGTGATCTAAAAGATTAACGGCCAGGATTTAATTTGGCTTTGGGTCAGGTAGGGGTAATTAGGACCTGGGTCAGGTAATGTAATTAGGAATTGGGCTGGGGTTGGGTTAAAATTGAGCTAAAATTGAAGTGCAAATCTGGCTATATTTTAAATATCCAATTTTCCCTATATAATTTATAATAAATAATAAATAATATATAAAAAATAATTTCATGTACTAAAATAATTTAAAATAGATTTTCAACATTTTAAAAATATAGAAGATCTATTTTATGCATATAAATATAATTATACATTAATGGGGCTAGTATTGCAATTATATGCAATTTGGCTTTAAAAACACAAAATAAAATTATAATGCATAAAAAATATTTTAACCATATTTTGGCATAAATATATAATTTAAATGACTAAATCACCACAAAAAATAATTTGAGGGATAATTAGTGGGGATTTTATGAGTAAAAGGCAAGGAAATAAATTAATTTAAAATCTTTAAAATATCGGACTATTATAAAAACACTGTGCATGCTTATATGTGCTATTCTGAAAGAATTTATGCATATCAAAAATCTATAGGGAAAAATTGGGTATCAACACCCACCGTGGGGCTAAAAATAATAGTGATTATTTTCTTGCTAGTTCCATTACACAGAGCAATTTATCTTTCACACTTTTTCTTGTCCAAAGATTTTTGATTTCAGGTCGAAATGTCTGATTCAGTAAACAACATCTTGAGAACCATGGAGAAAATGGTGTGGCTAGGAGTGTTCACAAAAACCCGAAAAGCCGAACCAAACCGACCAAAAAAACCGATACCTCTTCGTTTGGTTTGGTTTTGGTTTTGATTTTGAAAAACCAATCAAATTTGGTTTAGTTATGGTTTTAATCAGAAAAAAATAAAAAAAATTAAACCAAACCGACTATAGGAGTAACTATTTCAAATTTATTATATATATATATATATATATATATATATATATATATATATATATTTCAAAAATTTTATGCAAATGTTTATACTTTTAATATAGTTGTTTACCTTTACATTCTAATTTAATTGATAGTTTTCTTTTGTTAAGTGTAAGAATCCATTTCGTGTTAAAAATAATATATTTTTAATTGAGTCCTTAAATTATTCATCACTATTTAATTCAATTATCATCAATATATCTTGGTAAATAATAGGTTTCTTAAATGGCAATTGATTTGATAGTGTTACGTTAAAAATGTGGTCGCCGGAATATGTGTTTGGTATTGTATGTCTTATATTTAAGAAAAAATCGACAAATAACCCAAAAACTCGAAAACCCGACATAAATCGAATCAAGAAAAAACTGACTTAATTGGTTTGGTTTGGTTCTAACAACAACAACAACAACAAAAAACCTAGTTTGATCCCAACAAGTGGGGTCTGGGGAGGGTAGTCTGTATGCAGACCTTACCCCTACCTAATACAGGTAGAGAGGCAAAATCGACTTACTTGGCTTGATTTCTTTTCAGGGAAAAACCGACCCAAACCGAACCATGAACACCCCTAGGTGTGGCTGTTCCAGGTGTTGGTGAGCCACCACGAAACCTTGAGAATGCACCAGGACCAATTTTGGTGGATGAAGTCTCGTGCAACGCTCGGCACGTCGAAATAACTCCAATACTAACAGGAGCATACACCAAGAAACCCAAAAAACCCCAGCTTGGGAAGAACGGGAGGTTGGCCTTCATGTTATTTTCAAAATGTTGCTGGCGCAACAGCTAGCTATTGCTGAGCTGCAAAGTCACCAGAAAACTACTCGCACAGTAGCACCGGGGATAGCTCCCCCGACCGAACAGGTACATGAGAGATCGAGCAATAACGGATCGGTAGTCGATCCTATCATCGTAAAGATGCTCGAGGACCTCACCAGAAAGAATAAATCGGACGGGAAAAATGGTAGAAGCCAACGATAAGAAGGTCGAGATTTACAACTCTAGGGTTGACCAAATTCCAGGAGCTCCCCCGATCTTGAAAGGTGTAGACTCGAAAAAGTTCGTACAGAAGCTGTTCCCATAGGAAGCGGCCCCAAAATCCATTCCAAAGCAGTTCATAATGTCAGACCTTCCGAAATACAACGGTGCCTCGAACCCTAATGAGCACGTTACCGCTTACACCTGTGTAGTAAAGGGCAACAACCTGAAGGACAACGAGATCGAGTCCGTCCTGCTGAAAAAGTTCGGATAAACACTTTCTAAAGGAGAAATCATGTGGTATCATAGTCCCCAAACTCTATAGACTCATTTTCCATGCTGGCAGATTCCTTCATAAAGGCGTATGCCAGGGCCATCAAGGTGGCACAAGGAAATCTGATGTCTTCAAAATCAATCTAAGAGAGAACGAGATGCTACGAGAATTCGTGTCTCGCTTTCGAATGGAACTACCACCGGTCTCTGACAACTAGGCGGTACTGGCCTTCACTCAAGGTCTAAATGAGCGAAGCTTTGGTGGCTTCGAAGCAGCTAAAAGAGAATCTACTCGAACATCCCGCTGTGACCTGGTCGAACGTCTACAACCGATACCGGTCAAAAATCAGGGTCGAAGACAACTAGCTAGGAGTCTCCTCAGGCTCAATATAACCAAGCAGCCTCCTGGCGAAGGAGCCAAAGTCAAACAAAAAAAGATATCAGCCATGCACCGAAGACAGAAGGAACCTCCCGAGGTGTAATCCACCTCGTAACGATCAAAGGATAAACCTAGGACAGATCCTCGAGGACTGATCAACAGAGTCGAATTCAATAGGAACGTGGGGCCAATGGCGGCACCTCACTTATCAGAATACAACTTCAACGTCAATATGTCAGACATCGTGTTTGCCATCAGCAAAATCAGAGATGCCATATGGCCCAGGCCTATACGGTCGGATCCTTCACAAAGGAAACATAACTTAGTGTGCAGATTTCACAACACGCATGGACATAGGACCGAGGATTGTCGGCAACTCCAGGATGAAGTGGTCATGTTACTCAACGATGGTCACCTTCGGGAATTCCTCAGCGATCGAGCAAAAAGTCAGTTTCAAGAAAGAGAAACAACTGAAAAGAACAAAACGGACGAGTCTCAACATGTCATCCATAAGATCTTTTGAGACAGCCGTCACTAGTTGAAACACAAAAGTCTCCACCAGGAGAGGGACTAAGAAATAAACCAACGATAAGATAGCAACCATGAGACACGCTCTCGGCTCTACCCGAATAAAAGACCGTACCGCGTCCTCCGAGAGAATAGCAAGGTCCAAAAGCGCCATTGCCTTTGAGGTATAACCATCTCCCTTTTAATTTCATATTCGTGCTAAACTTTGCGTAGGTACCCGACCAAAGTAGTCAAATGCTAAACCAGCTTGAAGACCATTAGGTTTTAAAGTATCTGTTGCACTCTTTTCCTTCAACCGAGTTTTTATCCCGAAAAGGGTTTTTACCGACAAGGTTTTTAATGAGGAAAAATCCACATGCAACCTAAGGAAGACTTAACAAGTATTCAAGGCTTCTTTTGCGATCAACCACGAACACTAGCGGGCATTCCTCCAAGGTCCCAAAAGGAAAATGATGTATCGGGCCAAACGGTCGAACGAAGTGTGTCCGTATTGCCAGGCCCCCGATGGCGGAGCGTGTATACTCGTACCAAATAATCGAAGAATACCTTTTATCAAAGCATCTCATACTCCAAAAGAAACTCGGCATTTTTGCAAAAATGACTCCTCCGTCGAAAAATGTCCCGAATACTAGGGGACTGGCGTCAACAATTCAACACCTGAATGACCTCCGGTCCAGGACTCCAAACTCATAAGACCTCAATGAGGCAACATGAAAATCATGAAACATCTCCAAGGCATAAAATGTCCCAAACACTCGGGGACTGGTGTCAAAATCTCAAAAATCACATGACCTCAGGGTCAGAATCTCCGAAAATATAAGCCCTTATTGAGGAAAAACCAAGTTTACGAGTAATGGCTCCCGAGCTAGAATACTCTCGATGACTCAGGGACTATCACCAATCATCGTTCATTAAAACACCTGAGGCCATATGACCCCGAGCGGGTAGACTCGGTCTCATAAGACCTACATAAGGCATCAACAGTATATGTAAGACCTCAAGCAAGGCATAAACCATACTTGTACCAAGTATCTAAAAACTGTAAGACCTCAAAGTCATGAAAATATTCTAAGCCCTTACTAAAGGCATAAACCCGATCTCGAAGTTATGTCTATATATCGAACTTGTAAGACCCCTAAAAGGTATACCCTCGATATAGACGCCTAAACTACTTCACTCGAAATAAAAAATAGCTCCGGCCAAGCGCAAATGACTATGGTCATAAGGCTGTACTAGCCAAACTAACGCGACTCGAGGACGCCCGACCGTTGCTACAAAATCATAGGCCTTCAATTACTTCGAATCTACTTCGAAAAGAACTGGTTAAACATGCTACCCTCGATATAGGCAAAAGAGCTTCGACCATGTCAGCTCCAAATCACAGGCTTCGAGATACTCAGCCTCCAAACCAAACCTCCCGAGGTGCTCTATCACGCTACAAAATGACTTGTAATCGAGGTTCTTCCCGAACCATTGAAGATTCAGGCAAAAATTATTTCAAAAAGTCCTTAATGCGGGAAAAATAAAGCCAATAAAGAGGTCACTTTGACCAAAGACATAAGATCCATTGTCGCCAGCCCGCATCAGCCCAAGGCCTAGGAGCCATTATTGCCAGCCCGCATCGGCCCATGGTGTAAGAGCCATTATCGCTAGCCCACACAATCTGAAACCTTGAGGTTCGAATGAGCTCGAGTCGGAACCCGACTCGGAGAAAGAACCTAAAATAATTAACCACATATGTCTAAGGGCAAGGCATAAGAGCCATTGTTGCAAGCCCACACAAACCCGAAAACTTGAGGGTCGAATGAGCTCGAGTCGGAGCCTGATTCGGAGACTGAACCCAAAACAGTTAACTAAAAAGGCCCCAGGGCAAAAGCATAAGAGCTCAAATGCCAGCTTACACAAAAAGGTCACTCCGACCCAAAGCATAAGAGCTCAAATGTCAGCTTACACTAAAAGGTCGCTCTGATCCAAAGCATAAGAGCTCAAACGCCAGCTTATACTAAAGGCTCGCACCAGCTGAGTATATAAAAACCTACGGGCTAGCTTGATGAGCCTCAGGGCCATATCGTGAATCTAAGGATTCCTATCAGCAGAAAAGACTAGTTCACCAAGACAAATTCGAGACAGAAAGGGATACAGAAAAAGTAAAGCTGCGAGGTTTTCTTTTATAAATATATACGAAAAAATGCAATCACCATACATATCTATGCCCTCCCCTGGGCCTACAGCCTGCCGGCCTCATCTTCACTTTTTTCGATGTCTGACAGAAGTAACCGAGCATCAAGCTCATCCACCCTCGCTCGCGCCAACTCTTCTAAGAGAACAGAACCCCTTGTACGGATCTCCTCGAGAGTCTTTCTTCGATACTTGAAACGAGCATATTATTTGATCCTCTCTTCACGGTCGAGGATCCTTTTCAGTTCAGCTTGAGCATCGATAGCATCCTTTAAATAGATCGCCATCTCCTGGTCAGCCTTAGTTTAGCTTATTACAGCTTTAGCCAAAGCATCAACGATCTCGTCCCTTACCTTTGAAAGCTCAGACTCGATCTTAGTAATTGCATCTGCTTGAACCAGGGCATTGTCACGAGCTAAGAGGAGTTAAGCCTCAAAGGCGGAAACTTTAGCCAGGGCACACTCCTCCTCTAAAGCTTGAACCTCCGCCTGAGCTCTTACCTCATCATGTTCACTCTTGGCTCGGCTAGCTTCATCCCGAAGATACTCCAGGGCCTCTATCCTTTTTTTCAATTGAGATAAATGAAGTGTTAGCCTCGGAAGCTAGAAGGCGGGACGCATACTCACCCGAGACGGGAAATTTCTTGCTTCTTCAAGTAGCTCTCATAATTCAAGCTCCGGCTCACCTCATACCGCAAGTGTTCCAGCTCGACTTCCTTTTCATTGCAAAGGAACCTAAGGGATCTCTCATCATCTAGAGCTTTGCGCAGCCTAGATTCACAACAAAGCAGTCCGGACTTAAGCCTGTCGAAAGCCTGCCAAGAAAAACCCAATAGGGAAAGCAAGACGCGGAACTCAAAAGGCCTATGTCAAAACTCACCATGTAAAGCCGCTAGGCTTCCTCGAAAGCCGAACGTGAATTTGATAATCGAGCTCCATCAGCTCTGAAAGAGTTAACTCCGGCCGAGGCACAATCGCTCGGAATATGCGACCCCAGGTTTCTAATATCCCTCGAAGCACTGTCGACGAAAAAGGAAAGCGACAACAACGGAGAAACCACCTTTCCAAAACCCGAAATCACGGGTGCGGTAGGCTCTGATGATGTTTTTTCTACGGAGCCTCGGTCCAGTTTTGCTTTGCTTTGAGTTCCATTGCCTGTAAAGGTATCTCCCACTTATTGTTGTCGTTCTTTAGGCAGGAGACTAGCGACCCTTCCCCCTCTCCAAAGGAGCACGACCTCTTCTTGGAAGGCTCTCCGATGCCTACAACAGCAAGATTAACGTGCAGGAAGGGAAAATGCCTCTCCAAATGAAGGAAGGTAAAGGAAAAAATAGCACAACACACACCATGATGTTTTGCTCCCCATATTCCCCGTGACAAAACTTGCCAGTTGCGCTCATCACAAGTCGATTGGGTCGCTAAATTCTAAACCCAATCCAGTAGATCAGGAACATCGCCCGGCGCCCATCAAACTGCTTCGGAAAAAGAAAAGAAGGCACGATTATGAAATTAGTCTTCACCATAAACAAAACTGAGAAGGCACGTGTATATTTACATTCCTCATGGAATGACATAAACTCCACAGGGATAATGTCAGCGATATGGACTCGGACGAATTGACTCATCCACTACCGATCTCCATCTTCCTCATCATCAACAACGAAGGGCATGGTCAACCGGCATCGCAAGGTTAGCAAACCTCAATGGTGAAAGGGCCGGTACAGCCTAATAAGATGACTAAGCATAAATTCAAGCCCCGCCTTTTTTGCGAAAAATCTCATCATCAACACTATTCGCTAAAATGACGGGTGGATCTATGCCAAGGTAACCCGATACTTCAAATAGAAGTCGATCACAACCTATCAAGGAGGCCCAGTGTGAAAGGATACGTGTACACATTAAATAATCCATTGGCACGATCTGTGATGCCCTCATCCGGGGAAAGTATCTGTAACACTACTTTCTCCGCCCAGCCGCAGTCTTTTATCACTAACACAAGATGCTCTTTTTCTATCAAAGAATCAATCTTTAAGGTATACTCTCATTGGTCCTGAATGCCGGAGACAGAGCTCCCCCCTCTCTGCCAGACAGACCCCGATGCAGCAGTCATGGCTATGGAAAAATTAAAAGACAAAAGCAGGAACCTGTGATAGTACTGAAGTAATGAAAGGCTTAACGCAGGAAAAGAAGGGTAACTACTTGAAACAGTGGGATCTCCAAAAGAGCAGAAACAACCTTATATATGGATAAAACATCAATGATCCGCCTGCCTAAAAGGCCATCATAATCATTGCCAGTCCCGAGGTGGTACCCCATCTCGATGACCTCCATCAAAGGAAAGTTAGGCTCCATAAAGCTAATGACATAATTACAAGCCTCGAGGTGTTACCTGACCTCGAGGATCTCCATAAAAAAGAAGTTAGGCTTTAAGAAACCAACGGCTTCGCTGCAAGTTCCGAGGTGGTACCCGACCTCGAGGACCTCTATCAAAAAGAAGTTAGGCTTTAAGAAGCCAACAACTTTGCCACAAGTCCCGAGGTGGTACCCCACCTCGAGGACCTTCATCGATAAGAAGTTAGGCTCTAATAAGCCAACAACATCGCCGCAAGTCCCGAGGAGGTACCCGACCTCGAGGACCTCTAGAAAAAGAAGTTAGGCTTTAAGAAGCCAATGGCTTCATCACAAGTTCCAAGGTGGTATCCAACCTCGAGGATCTCCATCAACAAGAATTTAGGCTCTAAGAAGCCAACGACATCACCGCAAGTCCCGAGGTGGTACCCTATCTCGAGGACCTCCATCAAAGGGAAGTTAGGCTCCAGGAAGCCAATGAAATCATTACGATACTCGAAGTGGTACCCAACTTAGAAGACTTCCATCAAAAGGGAGTTAAGTAGAAATAAGCATTTAAGCTCTACCTATATGGGCTTGATCATAGGGTACCAACAATATTCGGATAAAGACTCATTTAGGATCTATCTACAATGCCTTAAGGCTATTTACGATAAGTTCAAAACAAACTTCCAGATGGCCCGAGTCTAAGGAAACCCCACTTGGGGACTGTTCTTGTAAGTCCAAAGATATTCTCTATTCTCGGGCTCCCAAACGAACTCTTCCTCGAAGATTATTGCAAGACCTAAAGACTGTTCTCGAAATTCTAAAAGTGCAAAGTCATACGCTCATTCAATTCGAAGCTAGGGTTTCGATGATCTGGGTCTATTCAGTCCAACCGGGGCCCGATCCAGGGATTGGCAAAGGGTTCCGCGAGTTACCGTATTATCCAGTAAGTATCAAACTATTGGAGCGAAGGGTAGGTTCACGCATGGCAAAATACCTATTCAGCTAGATCAGCCTTTTCCTGGAGCGCTCCATCCAAAGCAGCCCAGAGCTTACCTGACTCTTGCTCCTTTCGGGCAGAGTAAGCCTCCGACTCTTGTAGCCCCAAGGTAAGCCTCTAGGCTCATTTCAGATCCTAGAGAGGGCATGATCATACATCTCCTTACACTAAGGCATAACAAAAAAATTAGAAGAACGAAAAGTAATGCTTGAGACTAAAAGAAATACACATAAAATAGCTATCACCTATTGTAGGAACCTCTCCACTTCCTTGACGGTGTCGGGAGCGTTGAGATCTATGTTGTTGCTAACATCATCAAGAATTTTGCCAAGCGCGCTTCCCCCTTGATAAGATTCCCCGCTTTGGTGGTGTTCATAGCCTGAGCGTCCCTTAGCACCCCTGACGAGAACCGAAGGCCCGAACTAAAATCACCTAGGTCATTGATGTCCCAGAAGGGCAACTCCTATCCCTGAAAAGCTCCGGGTCCACATCCTTCAGGACCGACAACAACGGTCCCTCCAGTAGAAATTGCACCACATCCGGCCACGGGATCCAGAACTATATTAACACTCTCCTCAAGGGTCTTCGTCGCATGGGACTGACTTGAGTTGGCCATTCCCAATTCATCGAATTCCGTTTGAGGAACCTACTAGACTCCCGCGCTTGGCCTCAGTCTCTGTTCCAAATGGCGCTCGCTCTCATTATCATATTCATGCCCAATGCCAAGGCTTGTGTCTAAAGATGAAGCCGAGATCTTAATGGTGGCTCGAGGCTGGCGCTACTTAGGTTTCTTTGTCACAAGGGAATCGGTAGCCTCCTTCACCTTCCTTTTCTTTCCCTTAGCAGGCCCCAAAATCTCTGCCTTTCCACCAGGAGGCGGTCTCATTAGCATATTCTTGCCAAGGCCTGCACGAGCGCAGTGGCCATAACTTATCAGCACAAAAGATACATGGAGAAACATAAGGCTAAGACATAGGTGGCATGGGAAACTTTGCTGCGATTCTTGGCCACCCACCGCTTCTTAGCCAAGTCGGGCTAAGACCAAACAAGATAGGGGAACGAGGTATCTAACAACATGATCCATCTCGGCAAATCCTTGACCGCTTCAGATACCAAGCGGTAGCTGCAGAAACAAAAAAGAGATCATTTTTTCAGAAGGAAGGAAAGGAAATCACAAAATATGTCCAAGGGAAAAAACTTATGCTATATATTCCACTTCTCCAGGAAAGGCATCCTTCTGGCCGGATTGATGTCCGAGGTCTTCACCCAGACGAACTTACTCATCCATCCTCGATCTTTGTCCTCCTCAGTGCTCGAGAAAAATGATTTTTTGGATCAGTGGTGAAGCCTAATCAAACCTCGATAAAATCTAGGGTTGTACATCCTAATCAAATGTTTGAGGGTAAAGGTCTCGCCCTCAACCCCATTAGAGAAATGGAATAGCATCAAGAATATCCTCCAGAAAGAAGGATAGATTTGACTAAGAGTCGCTTGGTATTTGTTGCAGAAATCGAGGATAACCAGATCTATCTCTGGGGGAGGGGATTTAGATGGATCGACCGAACCCAAAGTGAACGGGTAAGTATATACACGAAGGAATCCAGCCTTGTAATCCATTATGTTCTCATCATGGTGGGGAATCTCCACCTCCACTGCCTTTTTCCATCGGCAGCCTTGATTCACATTTCCTATGTTGGTCATAACACTAATGTACCAGGACACGTGTTCGTATCGGCCCGATGCAGATGAGGTTTTATCGATGGTAAACTCCTTCGACATGTCCAGCTCAGCGGGAGTACATTGTCCCAAGGTGGGTATCACTTTGGGTTTCCCTTTAGACATTCAATATGAAGAGGCAACCTCGTCTTTCAGAGGAACCATGTTAGAGGTTCTAGCCATAAAGATGGTGAAATTTCTCTAAGAAACTAAGGAGAAAAAATGCAAAAGGGGATGGGTCTGGCTTTGCAAATTTAAATATGTTGGGAAAGTATGAATTATCAAACGATTGGTGCATTTATAGGAGCCGTATAGGCAGCAGAAGGGACGAGCTAATAGAGGTTCGCATGCTTCTCAATAATCGCATTTGATGGCGACCCTTGCACGTTTTTCTGGGCATGGCATTTAATGCTCTGTTAGGCTGACATCACGACGATGATGCCCTTGGAATAGAAGCTCAAAATTGTTTCCTATCATTTTGTTCTAGGAAATGTGGGGATTATCTGTATACAGAAAAATCGGAGGGTCCTATTTCTCATCATTAAGGCACTTCAGAAAGATCACCTCGAAGGCTCGAGGCCAAGGCCAAGTATCCTCCTTTGAGGGTCATCAACCCTCAACCTTAGGATAGTAATGATCACGATGAAGGTAGAAATGGGGAATTCCCAAGGCACACGGCTAAGACTAACAGAGCCTAGTAGACTACTCTAAACCCGGATCAGGGTGTTATCCGGCTGTCCCATCTCCATATCTTTGTATTAATGCATTTTGTACTATGTTGGAGTTCCCTTCATATATAAAGGGAATCCTTATCATTTTGTGAACGTTTGTTGCTCCAGTAGCTCCACACGAAATATAATAGAATATTCTCTCTGCTTTCTAATATATTCTCTTGATATTATTGCTTCCATTTATTATCTTCATCATTGTTCGTCATTTATTGCCTATCATTAGCCATAAAGAGATTTCTTTAATTTTATTAATAGTCATACTCCGATCACCCTCGGTAGCTCACTGTTGAGCTCCGGAATCAGCCTCGAGGCCCCTGAATTGGCAAGCTAGAGGCCCGATTGTTAACCTATCAATTTGGTTATCACCTTACTCCTTATTCTTATTTCGTTTCTAAGTCTCACAAACATAGAATCAGCTGCTTAACAACTAGCATAAAAATAGATCACATAGTTTTAGAGTTCCACAATCAAATTTAATTGTTATTATCATTTTTACAGTAAATAGGCTTTATTAAACCTAGTGTCTCACCTTGGGCTATGCCTGCATTGTTTGTGAAGAAGAAAGACATATCAATGAGGATTCTTACAGATTAACAATAATTGAATAAAGGCACCATCAAGAACAAGTATCCATTGTCGAGGATTGATGACTTATTTGATTCGTTTCAGGGTGCCAAGGTGTTTTCGAAGGTTGATTTGAGGTCTGACTACTATCAATTGATGACTAGGGCATCCGATGTCCCTAAGACAACTTTTCGGGCTCGATATGGGCATTGTGAGTTTCTGGTGATATCATTTGGGATGACAAATGCCCCAATATCATTTATGGATTTGATGAACCGGGTGTTCAAGCCCTACTTGGATTCCTTCGTGATTGTATTTATTGATGATATTTTGGTATACTCCTACAGTCGAGAGGAGCACGAGCAACATCATTAGATCGTACTTTAGACTCTGAGAGATAGCCAGTTGTATGCAAAGTTTTCAAAGTGCGAGTTTTGGTTAGACTCAGTCGCTTTCTTAGGGCACGTCGTATCGGTAGAGGGCATATAAGTAGATCCTAAGAAGATTGAAGAAGTTCAAAACTAGCCTAGACCTACTTGAGCTATAGCGATCCGGAGTTTCGTGGGTTTGGCGGGTTATTACTGCCAGTTCATAGAGGGTTTTTAATCTATAGCAGCCCCATTGACTAGATTGACCCAGAAAAGTGCCCCGTTCAGATGGTAGGACGAGTGCGAGTTGAGCTTTTAGAAGCTCAAGACTGTTTTGACTACGACTCCAGTGTTGGTGTTACCACATGATTAGGATCCTACGCGGTGTATTGTGATGCATCTCGTATTGGGCTCGATATAATATTGATATAGGATGGCAGGGTGAGCGCATATGCATCGTAGAAGTTGAAGGTTCATGAGAAAAAATACCTTATTCATAACTTAGAGTTGGCTTCCATTGTTCATGCCCTGAAGATTTGGAGGTACTATCTTTACGTACATGTCGTGCGAGGTATTCATGGATCATCGGAGTCTACAATATTTGTTCAACCAAAAGGATCTCAACTTGAGGAAGAGGAGGTGGTTTGACCTATTAAAAGGCTATGATATCACCACCTTGTATCTTCCCGGGAAGGTCAATGTAGTGGCCGATGCCTTGAGTAAGAAGGTAGTGAGTATAGGCAGCCTTGCGTATAATCCAGTTGGTAAGAGACCATTTGCATCAGATGTTCAGGCTTTGGCCAATCAGTTTGTGAGGTTAGATATTTCATAGCCCAGTCGTGTTTTAGCATGAATAGTTGCTTGGTCTTCTATGTATAAGCGCATCAGAGAGCGACAACTGATGACCCTCATTTGCTTGTCCTTAGGGACAACATACGTCGAGGTGGCGCCAAGAAGGTTTCTGTTGGAGATTATTGGGTTTTGAGGATGCGAGGTCGTATTTGTGTGCCTAATGTAGATGAACTTTGTGAGTTCATTCTTGAGGAGGCCCACAGTTCAAGGTATTCTATTCACGGACAATGCTAAGATGTATCAGGACTTACAATATCATTATTGGTTGAGAAGGATGAAGAAGGACAGTTGCATATGTAGCTTGGTGTCTAAATTACAAACAAGTAAAGTACGAGTATCAGAGACCTGGTGTTTTGCTTTAGAAGTTAGAGATTTCTGAGTAGAAGCAGGAGCATATCACTATGGATTTTGTAGTTGTCTCTCATAGACTTAGAGGAAGTTCGATGCGGTATACGTCATTATAGAAAGGCTAACCAAGTCAGCGTATTGTATTCCTGTGGCAGTTACCTATTCTTAATAGCAGTCGGCTGATATCTACATCCGTAAGATCGTCCATTTTCACGGTGTGACTGTGTGTATCATTTTTTACCGAGGTACACAGTCCACCTCGCACTTCTGGAGAGCAGTACATTATGAGTTGGGCACGCGGGTTGAGTTGAGCACATCATTTAACCCCTAGACGGACAGACAATACGAGCACACTATTAAGATATTTGAGGATATGCTTTGCGCTTTTGTTATAAATTTTGGGGATTCTTGGGATCAGTTCTTTCCACTTGCGGAGTTTGCCTACAACAACAACTACCGGTCGATCATTCAATTGGCTCCCTATAGGCATTATATGGTAGGCGGTGTCATTTACCAGCTGGATGGTTCAAGCAGGGGGAGGCTCAGTTGTTGGGTATAGATTTTGTACAAGATGCCTTGGACAAGGTCAAGATTATTCATGATCGACTTCACACAGCATAGTATAGGTAGAATAGTTATGCAGACCGTAGAGTCTGTAATGCTGCATTCATGGTTGAAGAGAGGGTATTTCTCCTTGTTTCAACCATGAATTTTTTGATGAGGTTCGATAAGAAGGGAAAGTTAAGCCCTAGGTATATCAGACCCTTTAAGATTCTTCACAGATTGGGTGAGGTGGCCTACAAGCTTGCATTGCCACCTAGTTTTTCAGCAGTCCATCTGGTGTTCATGTGTCCATGCTCCGTAAGTATCACAGTAATCTAACCTATGTATTAGATTCAGCTCAGTCTAGTTGGACAAGGATTTGACCTATAAGGAGGAGCCGGTGGCTAATCTATCCCGGCAGGTGTGATAGTTGAGATCAAAGAGGTATTCTTCAGTTCGAGTGTAGTGGAGAGATCAGTTGATCGAGGAAGCCACTTGGGAGTTCGAGTTGGATATGCGAAGTAGATATCCCACCTTTTCACTAGTCTAGGCACTTTTCTATGTCCGTTCAAGGACGAACATTTATTTTAGAGGTGGAGAATGTGATGATCCAATAGGTCATCTAGAATTTATGCCATAATTATTTATTCTAAAAACTCATATATCTCCTTTTACCCTTCCTTGATTTGCGTGCATAATTTGTGTCTGTATCCAAAAGGCTTTTATGTGAAAAATTAATTTAAATGTGAATTTGTGCCTTTAAATTCATTTGAGTTGACTTTGGTCAACCTTTTATGTGAACAGACCCCGGATCCATATTTTTATTGTCCCGGTGGGTCCGTATCGTTATTTGGGACTTAGGCGTATGCTCAGAATCAAATTCAGAGTTCCCTAGCTTGAGTTATCGCATTTTGTCAAAATTTGAAGTTTATAGGTTCAAAGAATTTATAAATTTGATCGAAGTTTGACTTCATTGCTAACAGGTATGAATTTTAGTTCCGGAACTTGGTATAGGTCCATTACTACATTTGTGACTTGTCTGCAAAATTTGGTGTAAAACGATAGTGATTTGACGTGATTCAAACGTCCGATGGTTAAAAAGAAACTTCTTAAGTTTCCTTGAAAATTTCATTCGATTTGGTGTTCGATTCATTGTTCTAGGTGTTATTTTGTTGTTTTGATCGCGCCACCTAGTTTGTATAACGTTTTTGGACTTGTGTGCATGTTTGGTTAGGAGCCCCGAGAGCTCGGGTGAGTTTCGGATAGGCTCCAGAGTAGTTTTGGACTTAGAAAATAGCTATTTAAACATCTATTCTAGTGCATGTATTTGACCTCGCAATTGCGAGGTTAGTGTTTGCATTTGCGATGAAAACAAATTCCTTTCATAATCGCAGTTGCAAAGAAAATCTTCTCATTTGCGAAGTGGTGCTGGGTCAACAAAGTTTGCATTTGTGATCAAAATGGTCGCAATTGCGAGTAATCCAAGTTCGCATTTGCGAACAAACCATCGCAATTTCAATGGCAACAAAAATTTGAAGGCTTCGTATTTGCGAAGGATTTTTCGCATTTGTGGGATTTGCAATTGCAAACCCTAGCCGCAATTGCGACATCTGTGCCTTGACTTAAGAAGGGAAAATGGGATTTTAGATCATTATTTCAAATTCTCAACCCTAAAAACCTTAAGGCGATTTTTTCAAGAGCTCTTCTTCCTCAATTCATTAGTAAGTGACTCTAACCTACTTCCTTTCAGTCACTCACTACATTTCATAAGATTTCAACCTTAAATTTTGGATTTTCATGGTAGAAATTGGGAATTTGGGTAAAATTAGGAATTTTTGTAAAATTTGAATTTAGACCTCGAATTGAGGTTAAATTTTGAAACAAATTACATAACCGGGTTCGGGGGTGAATGGGTAATGGGTTTTGGTCCGAATTTTGTATTTTGACCTAGCAAAGTCCGGGGTTGACTTTTTCAGTAATGACCTAAATTGAACAACTTTAGGCTTATTTTGAATTGTTTGGTTAATAATCTGCTAGATTTGGTTAGTTCGGAGGCTTGTTTGAAAGGCAAGGCTGTGGTTGGACTTTGAGTCGATTGGGGAGCGAGGTAAGTGTCATGCAAGGCTGTGGTTGGACTTTGAGTCGATTAGGGAGCGAGGTAAGTGTCATGATTAACATGAATAGAGGGATTAGGACTTGTTTGCCTATTTTATAAGTGGTTAAATGTGCGGGTACAACATATATGTGAGGTGACGAGTATCTATGCATTATTGTTAGGTTAAAGCATGTGGGTGGAACTTATTTTCTTGTAATTTATTGTCTTCTTTGATAATGATACTATGCGTAAACTAGTTTATTACTTAATTGATCGTTGTTTTCGCATTTATGAACTATTTGTGATAATTGAGTATTCCTTTTAAAAGCTGAGGTTTGGTATTTTGGAATCGTTGTTGATGTAAGGTTTAATCTTGCTTATTCTATCTCCAAATATTTATATTCATTTCTACATGGTAAGGGAGAGTGTTAAAGCACGAAGGGTGATGTCGTGCCATTATTTTTATTTCATGGTGAGATTGAAGGTCAAAACACGAAGGGTGATGTCATGCTATTATTATTATTATTATTATTATTATTATTATTATTATTATTATTATTATTATTCCATGGAGAGGTTGAGAGTAAAAACACGATGGGTGATGTCGTTCCATCTTTCATTATGTTTATCCATTTTTATTGGTTGAAGGTTTATTTGACTGTCTCATGTTGTCATTCCTGTTGTAGTTATCGTATGTTGTTCCCCTTTTGCATGTCCGCTCCTAATCATACGTGTTTAATTCTCTATTTGTTGTTATGTTGTACGCATATCTTTGTTTGTATAGGTTTAATTACATGGGTGTCCTATCATAGCCTCGTCACTACCACGTCGAGGTTAGGCTCGACACACGGAGTACATTGGGTCGGTTGTACTCATACTACACTTTCACTTCTTGTGCATATTTTGGTACTCGTCTCAACTGTACGTGAGGCACATTAGTTCGGATTGGCGCATTTGGAGACTTGAGGTAGATCTGCTGGCGTTCGCAGACGTGGAAGTCCCCTACCTCTTTTCTCATTTACTATTCATTTCATTCGAAACAATTGTATTTATTTCAGACTCTGTTTGTAGAACCTCTAGAAGCTCGTGTACTTGTGACTCAAGATCCGGGCTGTACTTAGATATGTTAGTTATTATTATGCTATATCGTACTTCATTTTAGTTTCATTTTAGTTAATTGGCTCACTTATTTGGACTGTTTAAAAATTGGCTTAAGAATTACTCTGACGTTGGCTTGCCTAGCGAGTGAAATGTAACGCGCGATCACGATCCCGAAGGTGAAAATTTCGAATCGTAACATTTTTAAATGGAGAGTATATTTTATCCTTAAAGATATGATTTATTAAAATCCTCATCCCCATTTATAAAAGTCATGTGAAATTCTCATCCGTATTCTTGTAAAATGAGGGTACTTTACATATACTTCCATTTCAAAAATATTCTTTGTTTTCTTAATTTAAGTGTCTAATCAAATACTATCACATACACTAATACAATGGAAGTATAAGAAATTTCTTTGTCTGAATATCTCTTGGGAAAAAAATATTTTTTTGAGGAATTTGTGTTAATTTCGCCGAAAACCAATTCTTTATATTGATTTTGGTTTTTAGAAAATATTTATTTCATCTTCAAAAATAAAATTTACTTAAAATACATACGGATGTATGTGTTTATTTTAGGAAATTTTTTTTTGGAATTTTTTCCTCTAATTTGACCTTCACCAGTTTTACAAAACTTTCAGGATGTCACTTTCTTGAGTAACGTGTTAGCAAAGGAAGTTACTAGGGGATTACCAAGTATAAAAGCAAAGATATTTTGTAGTTTAACTGTCCAATTAAGAAGAATCCTGAAAGTCACCAGTAGTTCCATTTTTATGGTCAACCCAATTGCTTGCGAAAGCAGTGACTATGTTGAGCACGAGCATTTCAAGGATTAATTTTTGTTTTTCCGTCATTACAAGGATTAATTAATTGGATGTCTAATTGTGTAGAGACACACCATGTAAAATTTGTACACTCATTACTATCTCAATATCCAAACCGTTAACTGTACCCTTCGTTATGTTATTGGACTATCTATACCCCTATCGTCACAATTTGGAATAAAAATATCCCTATTTTGGATTGAGTGCTACGTGCCAGCACCAGATTAAAATAACTCATTTTTTTTACCCAACCTATTTTACAAAAAACCCACAACCTGAAACATATTTTTCCAATTTTTAACAAAATAATTTTGTTTTTGAAAAACTAAAAAAAATATTTAAAACAAAATATTTTCGTTTTCTAAAAAATGTTTTTTTTTGCAGTTTTTTTAAAGATTTTCTTTTTGTGAAAACTGAAAAAATAAATTTACAAACTGAATTTTTTTTGTAAAAACAGAAAAAATATTTTTATTTTTTAAAAAATAAAAAAATTATTTTCAACAAAATATTTTCGTTTTTAATTTTTTTTCTCATTTTTTTCATTTTTTAAAAGAATTTTGTTTTGTAAAAACAGGAAAAACAAATTTGTAAAAATAGAAAAAAAATATTTTTTGTTTTTTCACAAAATATATTCGGTTTTTAAAAATTAAATTTAAAAAAAATGGAAAAAAATGAAAATAGGGGTCGGGATGTGAGTTTTTTTAAAAACGAATCTGGTAAAAAAGGAAATGAGTTGTTTTAATATGGTGTTGCCACGTGGCACTTCATTCAAAGCAGGGGTATTTTTATTTCAAAGTATGATAGTAGGAGTATAGATAATCCAACAGTATGACGATAGAGATATAACTAGCCCAATAATATAACAAGGAGTACATGTAAACAATATTTAAAAGTAAATCCATATCCAAACGGACAATGAAAAGATGGCCTCGATTTTCAAATGGGAGACACCAAACATTTCTCTTATGTGTCACTTTTCCACAGTTTGAGATGATAATATATCTTTCCTTTTCCTTACTCACTTTGTGCCAATTTACATTCCCAACAAGAGAGTCAAAATACTTGCTTTTCAACGTGAATTCGAATATAAATTCTTCATATATTTCAAAATAAAATGTATATATTTGTAAACTACATAAAAATAATAATATAAATCAATATAACTAATTATTCAAAATATTAAAAAAAAAAGTTTGAGAAAATAGTAGTGAAAGAAAACACTGTTTGATCCCTAACGAGTAATACCTTTCACATAAAATGTGATGGAAGGGGGAGGGGAGGGGGTATGGTGGGGTGGAGGTGTAGTAGGGTGGGTGGTAACGGAAAAATTGAAATTTGAAAAAGAAAAGCTTTTTTTGGAGAGAGGGGGTGGGGTGTGTTGGTGAAGGCGGGGAAGGTTGAGAAGGAGTTTTGGAAAATATTTTTCCTTCTCTTAATAAGAAAAATATTTTTCAAAATATTTAAGCCAATCAAATATGAGAAAATTAAAAAATATTTTCCTTCATACCGAACACACCCAAAGTTTGAAAAGTTCCATAGAGAATGGCCAACATCATAATACAGATGAATAAGTTGCTAATATGGATGTCATCTTCCTCGAAAATTAAAGCTGTCACGGCCAGCCCTAGATATCGTCAAGTTTGCATAAATATACTTGCAATTGGGAGAATCTCCTCATTTTTATAATATCTTGTCATGCATGTCATTACTTGCATTCTTTGTCAAAAGAGGTGGGATATATAGACTCTAGGCACCGCAATTTTTTATGTCAATAAAATAAATCATCTCAATTGCAAGATCGGAAGTGTTTAACCAAAAAATAATAATTCGGTCAAAACTAGAATTTAAAATAAGAAATCGGGTTACTGATAATCAAGAGACCAAAAAGTATAATAAGCTTTCTTAGAATTAGAATCAACAGTAAAGAAATTCGTATTTCAATATGATGTAGATGATCTTTTTTTTCCTTACAAATGATGAGACCTCCTCCTTTTATAGCTAATAAGGAGTAACGGCTCAATTCCTTAGTATAAATAAGAATAATAA
>MU778024.1:0-23980 GCA_026770625.1 Nicotiana glauca
AACAACTGAAAAGTAACACCTCTGTTCTATGGGCGGGCTCCCGAATGCAACAACTTTAAAAGTAACACCTCCGTTATACGGGCGAGCTCCCGACTGCAACAACTTTAAAAGTAACACCTCCGTTCTACGGGCGGGCTCCCGAATGCTACAACTTTAAAGTAACACCTTCGTTCTACGAGCAGGTTCCCGACTGTAACAACTTAAAAGTAACACCTCTGTTCTACGGACGGGCTCCCGACTGCAACAACTTAAAAGTAACACCTCTGTTCTACGGGCGGGCTCCCGAATGCAACAACCGAAAACTAACACCTCCATTCTACGGGCGGGCTCCCGAATGCAACAACTTAAAATATAACTTGAATTAATCTCCTCGTTCCTTCGAGAAAATTTTCAACAATGGCAGTAAATTGTCTGCCCTAGTTTTCGTGATCTTCTTTATGGCATGCCTTTCCGCCGTCAACAACATTTCCTTTTTTCTGCTTCAAATCAAAGAAAATTTGTTAGTTTAAAACATGGCGAATGATGTTATTTGCCGGGGATGATATTTTTGCTGGGGATGGTTTTTCCCTTTCTCTTTTCCCCGCCCTGTGTTGTCCGACCATCTTGGTCGATAATCTGCCGGGTCGGCTCCCTCTTCTCGAGAATCCTTATTCACTAATTTCTCAATTGCTATTTTTTGCTCTCCCGCAAAATTGTAGACCAATCCATCATTTGGTCATTCAACGAACGTCTTTTCGCTTTATTGCCTTGTCTTGGGCCAATTCACATTCTGCTTTGCACTATTTTGGCAACTGGTAGTAAGCACTGAAAAATCTTTCTCAAAAACAAACTGGTGGAGAAAAAGTCTTTAAATAAAGAAATGAAAAAGTGATGATTTCAAAAGATAGAAAAAGACAAAAAGAAGTCTTTTTGAACAAATGCTGGGGGGAAAAGAAAAAGAGAAAGAACTTATCTGAATGGTATAACCGGTCCCAACGATCACGTCGTGCATTCCGGATCTAACCAACCCAGTCTATTTATCAATCAATCTTTCTGATAACTTCATTTTGTTGGGGATGAGTAGGCACCCCATTCTTTGCCGAATGTGGATCCTTTCCTCCAATCTTATCTTGTCGCCTCATAGTGCCCTTCGAGGGGTTTTCACTAATAAGACCCTCTCATTTCTCTCGACTCCCGTCGCCTTATGGTGCCTGTGAAGGTTTTCACCGATAAGACTCTCTTATTTTATTTTTCTTTATTCGCTGGGGATTGGAGTGTTACCGATAAGATTTTATCCCCTTGGGATTCTTTTAGCTATCAATTCCTTCAGCTCATGATCCTCATTTAGTCGGGGATCAGTGTCTTATTCTCGTCTTTCATTTTCCTGACTTGGCACCTCTTGGATCTGATTGGGAGGTCTTTTTTGGACATCAACATGGTTTTTTGTGTGGGGATAAGAGCAAAGGATATCAAGAATTCGAAATAACTTTGATGGGTAAAACATTACAACTCTTAGAATCACACTTTTTCCAAAATTTTTAAAACATAACTTCTGCCCCAGTTTTCTTGCTTGGGGGATTCTTGATTTTTATTACACTATGACCGAGCCGTGAGGCGCCTACGTATTCTCTTTGAGGAATCAGGTCGAACGTAGTTCACTGATTCCTTTGTATTTCTTGTGACTTTCCTTTTTGTTTTTGTTATTATTTTTTTTCCTTTTCTTTCTTTCTTTTATTCTCTTTTTCTCTTTTTTTTTCATTTTTGTTAGTGATTCCAAGAGAGGGGTATGAAAGAATAAATAAGGCTCAAAAGGCGGGAAGCAAAGGTTAAAGTGTTTGGATAGGAGAAAGAATTGCCTCCGTCATTTCATTCTCTGATAAATGCCAAGTACAAACAAACAAACAACAATCAATTACAATCAAGGAAATCATACATAATATCTCTTGACTGCGTCAGAATTGATATCCATGTCGATACATCATCCCTCAACATCTGTCAGACACAAAGCACCATTGGATAATACTCTGGTCACAATGAAGGGTCCCTGCCAATTTAGGGCAAACTTGCCATTTGCTTAGGCCTGATGCGGCAGGATTCGTTTCAACACCTGTTGTCCCACTTCAAATTTTCTGGGACACACCTTCTTGTTATATGCTCTTGCCATCCTCTTTTGATACAATTGGACATGACATACTGCTGCCGATCTCTTTTCATCAATCAGGCTCAACTGTTCCAATCGGGTTTTGACCCATTCATCATCATCAATCCTAGCCTCAGTGACAATCCGAAGGGATGGAATTTCAACTTATGCTGGTATCACTGCTTCCGTTCCGTATACCAGCGAATAAGGAGTTGCACCTATTAAAGTACGAACAGTAGTGCGATAGCCCAACAATGCGAACGACAACTTTTCATGCCATTGCCTAGACCCTTCTACCATCTTCCTCAATATCTTCTTTATGTTTTTGTTGGCTGCCTCAACCGATCCATTCGCCTTGGGCCAATATGGGGTGGAATTACGGTGTGTAATCTTGAACTGTTGACATACGTCTTTCATCAAACTGCTGTTAAGATTAGCACCATTGTCTGTGATGATCACCTTTGGAATCCCAAATCTACAGATGATATGGGAATGAACAAAATCCACCACTGCCTTCTTGGTTACCGACTTGAAAGTCTTAGCTTCAACCCATTTGGTGAAATAGTCGATAGTTACCAGAATAAACCTATGACCGTTGGAATCTGCCAGCTTAATAGGTCCAATGACGACCATGCCCCATGCAACAAATGGCAATGGTGCTAACATTGTATGCAATTCTGTTGGCGGAGAATGAATCAGATCTCCGTGTATCTGACACTGATGGTATTTCCGCACGAAACTGATACAATCACACTCCATAGTGAGCCAATAATACCCTACTCAATGAATCTTCTTCGCCAATACATATCCGCTCATATGTGGCCTACGAACTCCGGTATGTACCTCTATCATCACTGTCGTGGCTTGACTAGCATCTATACATCTCAACAGACCCAAATCTGGGGTTCTTTTGTACAACACTCCTTTAATGAGGAAAAATCCATTTGCCAATCGCCGAATGGCTCTCTTTTGATCTCCGGTGGCCTGCTTCGGGTATATCCCCATCCTGAGGTATTCCTTGACATCATAAAACCGTGGCTCGCCGTCCATTTCTTCCTCTATCATGTTACAATAAGCATGCTAATCATGAACCTGAATATGCAATGGGTCAACATGAATCTTGTCTGGATGGTGCAACATCAACGCTAAAGTGGCCAAAGCATCGGCAACCTCATTGTGAATTCTTGGGATGTGCCTGAACTCCACTGATCAAAATCACTTACTTAGATCGTGCAAACATTGTCGATATGGTATAAGCTTCAAATCCCGTGTTTCCCATTCACCTTGAATCTGATGCACCAAGAGGTCCGAGTCTCCTAAGACCAAGACGCCCTGGACATCCATATCTGTAGCTAACCGTAGTCCCAAAATGCATGCCTCATACTCAGCCATGTTGTTGGTACAATAGAAACGCAGCTGAGTTGTAACAGGATAATGATGTCCTATTTCAGAGATAAGTACCGCTCCTATTCTAACTCCCTTTGCGTTTGCAGCTCCGTCAAAGAAAAGCTTCCATCCTGGTTCCTTGGTCAATTCTAACTTATCTATATACATCACTTCTTCATCCGGAAAATACGTCCTTAAAAGCTTGTATTTCTCATCAATAGGATTCTCAGCTAAGTGATTAGCCAATGCTTGGGCCTTTATGGCCGTCCTCGTCACATAGACGATGTCAAATTCTGTGAGTAATATCTGCCATTTTGCTAACCTCCCTGTGGGCATAGCCTTCTGGAAAATATACTTCAGTGGATCCAAGCGCGAAATGAGATAAGTAGTATATGATGACAGATAATGTTTCAGCTTTTGTGCCGCCCAAGTTAGGGCGCAACATGTCTTCTCAAGTTGAGTGTACTTGACCTCATATACTGTAAACTTCTTGCTGAGATAATAGATGGCTTGCTCTTTTCTTCCTGTAATATCGTGTTGCCCTAGTACACAACAAATAAATTCTCTAGGACCGTCAGATAAAGAATCAATGGTCTTCCTGGATCAGGTGGAACCAATACGGGTGGATTTGATAGATACCCCTTGATTTGGTCAAATGCTTCCTGACACTCCGCCGTCTATTCTACTGCAGCATCTTTCTTACGTAGCCGAAAAATGGGTTCACAAGTCGTCGTGAGTTGAGCGATGAACCTGCTGATATAGTTCAATCTTCCCAACAGACTCATTACTTCTATTTTGTTCTTCGACGGTGGCAATTTTTGGATGGATTTGATCTTTGACGGATCCAACTCAATGCCTCGCCGGCTGACGATGAATCCCAACAGTTTTCCAGACGGAACATCAAATGCACATTTGGCCGGGTTGAGCTTAATATCACACCTTCAAAGTCTTTAGAAGAACTTCCTTAGGTCTTCCACGTGGTCTTCCTGGTGCTTGGATTTTATGATCACATCATCTACGTACACCTCAATCTCTTTATGTATCATGTCATGAAACACATTAGTCATTGCTCTCATGTACGATGCCCCAGCGTTCTTCAAGCCAAAAGGCATTACCCGGTAGCAATAAGTCCCCCACGACATAATGAAAGCTGTCTTTTCCGCATCTTGTTCATCCATCAGGATCTGATGATACCCAGCATAGCAATCCACAAAAGACCCAATCTCACGTCCGGCACAATTATCGATCAGAATATGGATGTTGGGTAATGGAAAGTTATCCTTAGGGCTTTCCCTGTTCAGCTTGCGGTAATCGATACATACCCTGATCTTCCCATCTTTCTTCGGCACTGGCACCACATTGGCCAACCAATTAGGATATCGAGTGACCCGAATAACCTTTGCCTGCAGCTGCTTGGTTACTTCTTCTTTAATCTTCACACTCATGTCAGTCTTGAACTTTCTCAATTTCTGCTTGTCGGGAGGGCATGCCGGGTCAGTGGGCAATTTGTGAACCACTAGATCGATGCTTAATCCCGGCATGTCATCATACGACCATGCAAAAACATCTTTGAATTCAATGAGTGCTTTGATTAGTTCCTCCCTAATGTTCGGCTCAATGTGGATGCTAATTTTGGTTTCCCTGACATTGTCTACATCCCCCAAATTGACAGCTTCAGCGTCATTCAAATTGGGCTTGGGTTTCTCTTTGAACTGGCTTAATTCTCTATTTATCTCGTAAAAGGCTTCATCCTCATCGTATTCCGATTCATCATCATAATCGACCTCTTGTACAATTGATTCGGAATCAGATTGATTTTTTAGACTAGGCTGAAGATCCGTTGTGCATGCCATTTCATTAGAACCAGTATAAAGAGAACTGTTCAGAAAGAGAAAAGAAGAAAACAAAATTAAAACAAAATAAGGAGAGAAAACTTTCACTTTTTAAAATGCGAGATAACAGAGTTTCACACTTTTGCCGAATACAAAATAAAACAAAAATTGGATTACACCCTGGAATAATCCAGAAAACAAGAAAGAGAAATCAAAGTCAACTACAAAGACTCCCTCCGGGTAGGAAGAGAAGTAACCGTCCAATTGTTGATACTGGCCCTAGGCCCCACAAATTGTATATCTTCCTTACTGGAACCTTCTCCAGCTTCTATCTCGCTGACGTCGGCGAACAACCTTTCAAAACTCTGATTCAAATCCCCATCTGACCCAATCAGTGGTCCGAGAACCTTCGGGACCGACAACCTTCTGCCACCTGCTCTGACAAAGGATCAGGAGAGATGCGAAATCGGCTTGGGAAGAACCCAACCTCTCTTCTTCAACTTACGATCCCGTCTTACGTCTGCTGCTGTAGGCTTGTATCCCAACCCGAAAGTATCCAGATTCTTAAGCAAAGAAATGGGTTGGACAATACCTTGCAAATCGATCCCCAAACCTTTGCCAGGTACAAACCCGCTATTTAACATTTTTGAGGCTATCATGAAGGTGGCCGCTGCGATTCTGGACAGTGGAAGGTCCTCGCCTTCTGAAATTTTGTCAACTAAGACTGCATCAAAAATCTGGTAAACCCAAAGACCTTTATCATTGTCGGTTTCTATGAATGGTACAATGGCATCACCCACAGTGCATGTACCATCATCCCCGTGCACCACTATCTCTTGCCTGACCCACTCAAATTTCACCATCTGGTGCTATGTGGAAGGCACTATTTTTTCGGCATGAATCTAGGGTCGCCTTAATAGAAGATTGTATGATACTACCACCTCTACCACTTGGAATTCCATGGTGAATTCCACTGGACCAATGGTCAAATCTAGTATGATATCACCCACTATGTCAGTACCACCCTCATCAAAACCTCGGACGCAGATGTTGTTCCTGTGAATTTGGTCATGATCAACCTTCAGCTTGTTCAGAGTAGTCAAAGTACAGATGTTGGCGCTCGACCCATTATCAATCAATACTCGGGTGACCACCGAGTCTTCGCATTTCATGGTCAAGTATAGGGCATTGTTGTGTTCTGTACCCTCTGCCGGCAATTCATCATCAGAGAACGTCACCCTGTTTACCTCGAAGATTTTATGCACTATCCTTTCCAAGTGATTTACAGAGATTTTATCCGGAACATGAGCCTCGTTCAGGATTTTCATCAGTGCCTGGAAATGGTCACTGGAGTGGATCAACAAGGATAGCAACGAAATCTGTACCGGAGTCTTTCTTAACTGTTCCACAATGGAGTAGTCTTGGGCCTTCATTTTCTTCAAAAACTCCTCCGCTTCTTCCTCCGTCACGAGTTTCTTTATCACCGCTGGGTTGGATCTTCTTAACTCTACGGGAGCAAAACACCTCCCCGAACGAGTTAACCCCTGGGCTTCACATATTTCTTTCACAACCTCCTTCCCCTTGTACATTACCATTGCTTTACTGTAGCTCCAGGGCACGGCTTTCTCACTGATTATCGTCATCTGCATTACTGGCCTGATAACAACTATCCCTGTGCATGCCGATTTTCTTGGTACCTCTTGCACCGTTACTTTGACCGGCTCTGGATTCTTTGGAACAACAAGCGAACTCTTCCCCATTACCACCACTGACTTGACATCCACCTTCTCCAACTGTACCTGCATTTCCCAACCGAATGACTTTTCTTTTGGACTAGCACGGATCATCATCACCGTCTGTGGGGGTTTCTTTATCTCCCCTCCTTCGTGCACAGCTCGATCATGTGGGTCTCGTGGTGTGCTGGCAATTAGTTCTGATTGATGTTGGGCGCCTCTAGTGTCTGAACCTCAATCTTGTTGATGTCAATAAGATCTTGCACCGCCCGTTTCAACTTCCAACACTTCTCGGTATCAAGTCCGGGAGCCCCCGAACAATACTCACAACTTACCGAGTGGTCCATATTTTGGGGAAGGGGATTTGAAAATCTGGGCTCAACAGGACTCAACAAACCCAACTGCCTTAATTTGTGGAACAAAGCAGTATAGGTTTCTCCCAACTCAGTGAAGGTTCTTTGTTTCTGCACCCTTTCTTTTTTGAAAGCCTAATTCCCCCGAAAACCTGTCCCTGGAGGGTTCCTGTAGGCCCTTGGTGGTGGATAGGTGTTTTGTGGAAGTGGGTATGTGTTTTGTGGAAGTGGATATGTGTTTTGGGGAGCCAAAGCACGCCATTACAGGCGAGCCGGAGGTTGGGTGTATGCCTCGGCTTGATGGAGGGAGAAGTGTTGTTCTTGTGGTGGGTAGTAGGGCTGTGGAGTGTAATTTGGAGTGTGTGGGTAATTTGGGTGATGGGGTTTGGATTGGTAGAGGGGGGAAGGACCTCTTTATCTGGACCAATTACCTGCCTCTATTGTTGCGACCTCTTCTCTTCTCTTCTTCCCGAGCGCACCTCCCGTGCCGATCTGAATGGCCTGAGTGGTTGCTTTAATTGCCGAATAGCTCAGGAACTTATTGTACTTAAGTCCCTCTTCAATCATACCGCCCATTTTTACCACCTCATTAAAATATTTGCCAACTGACATCACCAGGTGACCAAAGTAAGTTGGCTCTAGAGTCTGCAAAAAGTAGTCTACCATTTCCCCCTCTCTCATCGGAGGATCAACTCTGGCTGCCTGTTCTCTCCACCGGAACCCAAATTCTCATAAGCTTTCTTTGGGCTTCTTTTCAAGCTTTAGCAATGTGAGACGGTCAGGGACGATCTTAAGGTTGTAATGAAAGTGACCTGCGAATGCTTGTGCCAGATCGTCCCGGGCGTACCACCTGCTCGGATCCTATCTTGTGTACCATTCCAGGGTGGACCCACTTAGACTTTGGCCCAAGTAAGCTATCAACAGCTCATCTTTGCCACCTACTCCTCTCATCTTGCTGCAAAACCCTCGCAGATGTGCCATAGGATCGCCGTGCCCCTCGTATAGATCAAACTTTGGCATCTTGAACCCTGGCGGCAATTGAACGTCAGGGAAAGGGCACAGGTCCTTGTAGGCCACACTGACCAGATTTCCTAACCCGTGCATGTTCCTGTAGGATTTGTCTAGGCTTTTAAATTTTCGCAGCACCTCGTCCTGCTCTGGGCTCTTAACCGGCTTTTCAATCTCTGCTAGGACCTTAAAGTGGGGATTATAGGCATGTGGCTCGGGTGCTTTGAATGTGGGTTCAGGGGGGTAGTATTGGGTATCGTGAGCATGAAACAACAGCTCACTAGATGATCTCCGTAGCGTGGCTGGTGGGGGTCCCATGAAGACAGGAACATTTGGTGGGGGAAGGTTCTGATTGGGTGGTGGAGCTTGGGGATCATAGGGATTTCTTCCCTGATAGTAGTGGTGACTGGGGAAGCTTGTCGAAGGGCCGGGGGGAGGGTATTCCGGCTTGTGTCCTGGCGGGAGAGTAGGAGTAATGGGTGGTTCAGGTCCCTTTTGTACCCTAGCCAAGGCTAGCTGCATTTCGTTCATCTCCAGCCTCATTTTTTCCATTGCCTACTTCAGGAGCTGACTTTCTGTTCTTTCCTCCTCAACACTTTGGTCTGAACTAGTCATGCTTTTTAGTATGGGCCCTTTGGATCTTGTTTGATAATGGTATGGTGCCAGTACTCTTTAACAAACTAATTGGATTGAAAATTAGAAAAACAACAAACTTGTAAGCGTTAGATTTTTAACACATATTATAATTGCACGTTGGGGGATGCAATGCTCTTAGGTAGTTAACCATTTCTAACATGTTTTCGCTCCGACCGCATGCATCATCTCGGCTTATTTTATTCGTGCCTCTTTCAAATATTTCGGAAACCCTCCGTTATTTCTTCTTCTTTTCTTTTCCTCACTTTCTCTTTTCTCTCTTTCTTTTAGTGGTGGTCGAATCTTATGGGAATTGCCTACGTATCATGTCCCCGTATGAATCAGACCTATGCATAGTTTTGCCTGCAAGTTAAAAAATAAAGACAACAATTTTTGGAAAATTCATTTCATTGTCGAAACATTCTATTACAAATTACCCACTTGGAAAAGGAAAAACAAAATACAGACTCCGAACTACTAGCATAATTTGATTTGAAAAAGAGAAGCAAACGGACAGAAAACCGACTCTTAAAAACAGCAAATACAGACTCGGACTAGGGATACATTAAAGCTCCTAATTTTGGTGCCCGCGGGGTATCGTTCGGCCTTTCCGTGGGCTTTGATACAAGGCCCCTTTGCAATATTTTCAATTCTTCCATGATCCGGTGGACGTAGACCATGACTGAAGCAAAGAGGGTAGCACGGGGCATTTCCTCACATGTTAGGCACCTCATGGTGACGTAGTGCCCGATCTCTTTGATTCTACCACTGATTCTATCCTTTTCCATAAGCAGTTGTTCTATTCGTCGATGTTTTGCTCCCAGCACTTGAGCGTTGTCAGCGAGTTGATCCTGGAACTTATCCATTTGCTCTTCCATTCGCGCCATCAAATCATAGTAACACTTCCTGTCAGTTCTTGCATCTCGGGCTTGTTTAAAAGTCCGTTCTTTGAGGGAGGAGTTTGTTTCCCTTAATATAGCAATGGTCCCTTCATAATCCCTTTTCACTTGCCGCAGGTGCTCAGTTCGCGCTACTGTACCTTTTGCCCATCTGGCTCAAATTCTTGCTATGCTAGCTTTTGCCTTTTCCAAACCCTCTTGGCTCTCAATGACCTGGTTTCTCAACTCAGCTATCATCCTTTTGTCGGCCTGATTTCTCTGTTGGTTGTTGGCATCCATTCTGACTTGTTGGATTTGGGCTCTCAGGGCCTTGTTTTCTTGTGTCAACCTGTTCTTTTCTCCTGTATCAGCATCAACTTGCAAGCTATTTTCGTGTTTTAGGTCCCGAATCTGTTATTTCAACTTGCCAATTTTATCCCTATAGGCTTCTTCTTTTGCCAACCAACCTCATTGTCCTTGCGAGTCATCCATGAACTGCTAGATGCGGGCCCTTTTAGCAGCCCTCTGATGAGTCTGGAATCTTTTCCCGAACCATGCATCATACTTTGGGTCTACCTCGCCTTTGGCCAAATCTCGTACCATAGTTTTGGGCTTAAGAAATCTACATTCATGCCACAACTGGCGAATGGTATCTTCTGGGAACGTGGCTTTCGGACTTAGCTCGATGACATATTTGCTCAAGTCTTCATCATTAGGGACAACCTGAAACCTTCCCAATTGATGCAATACCCGATGGGGAGCATATGGCTGAATACTACAGACACCCATCAAAGGAACATAGCACTCTTTTGCCGACATGTATACTGCTTCAGTAGCGGGCAACCACACGAATGCCCATTCAATTTGGCCCGCCGTCAGGGATCTCAGTTGTCCAAACAAATCTTCAGTACTCTCGGGGAACTCGATACCCGTTACCCGTTCCTCGAATTTTTCAATGCAGTTTAAACCAGTCAGCCAGTAGTTCATATACCCCACCCAATGACAGAGATGCTCCTGCATCCACAACTGAAGCAATAGATTGCAACCTTGGAAAAAACTTTCTCCTTCCTCACACACAGTCAATGCTCCGTATATTTCTGATAAGATCAAGGGAACTATAGTTCTGTCAACCCTTTTCATTGCGACGTCGACCATCCCCACAAGACCGATCTTTATTTTCTTATCTTTCTGTGGACAGACCACGATTCCCAAGAATGCTATTATGATTGCCATGGTTCGTCTTGCTTCCCATTTACTTCTGTTTCCGACATGAGTCAGTCCCAAATTTTGCTCGTCAAAACCATGCAGGTTACCATAACGCTGATATAATAGATGAAAAGTGCAGCATCCTTTTGATAAATCGCTATTTTGCACAGTTCGACTGATATTTAACAAATCCAGAAAGTGGTGTAGAGATACCAGCCTTGGTGACAACAGATATTGATTTCTCAGATTCCCATTCATACCCGCATAAACTGCTACTTCCTCCAGTGTGGGCGTAAGCTCAAAATCATCAAAGAGAAACACATTTCAGGTCGGGTCCCAAAATGGTATTAAAGGCTCGATGACATCCAGCCTTGCCCTGACATTCAGTAGACTGGTGAGACCCCCATAGATTTTGACCTCTATTTCTTTACTGTTGTTTTCTAAATCGTTCCACCCATATAGAGCTGGAGAGGGACGTCGCTAAAGACGGTGAAGGGTTTGTTTTCACTTGTGCTCATCCTGCACATTTATTAAGGTGATTTAAACAAAAAGTAAAAATTTATTTGACTCAAAGAATAATTTGGCTATTTTAAAAGAAAGATTCGATCTGCCGAACACGATCTTTCAGCACTTTGGGGATGAAGACTTTAAGGCTGTGAGGTCCAATTGGTCAAAAATCCAAAAGTGGCCGTTTATGCAAAGTCAGCCCTCCGGCGTCCCTTTCGGGAACATTTGGCTATTTTTGACAACCACGGCATCACCCGACTTATAATAAAATTTTTGACATTTTCTGGCTAGTTTTGCAAAAAGGGGAAGTTGGACCCGATGAGGGTTGCCTACGTATCTCACATCCGGTGAGAATCAAACCGACGTGGTCCAGGGGAAGACTCCTAACTTTTCGAAAACACCACTTCTTTTCTTTTTCCACTTTTCAAAATTTTGGCAGAGTTTCGATGCTATTTGGGCATTGGTTTTTCTGGAAAAAAAAGTAGCTATCTCTACACTGCCTTTTCCACAAATTTCTAGTATTCCCAATTTTCCTAAGCCGGCCTGCATGCAAATCTGAACAAACAAATGCATAAAACAAACTGGATGCAGCCAGATGGTCTTTTCATTTCAGGCTACCTGTCCTAGACGGACCCAACCCCTGTGTTGAGTCCCCTAAGTCAAATGCACATGATGCAAATAAACGTTCCTACTAGGGATCCGGCATGAAGATGTGTTATTCTAGGTCAAAAACCTGGGTTCATTGTTCTAGACCTGACTTACCCGAGCGGACAACTCGAGCCGAGGGGGAGGAAGTGTACCGGGAATACAGAAGCTTCACCGACTTAGCAACTTATCTAAACCTCGTTCTAAAATTGGAGTAGACTCTATACAGAAAAGAAGTTACACGAAGTACACCCTTCTTCATGATTTAGAAGACTCATAAAGGAGATGGGTTTCGGCACAATTTATATACAGTTCACAATATATCAAAGCGGTAAAAGCAACACTTAGCACATTAGGCCCAAACATATAACAAAATCAGATAATATACAAGCCAAATACAAAAAATATACCAAGCTCGAATTTATAACCCTGAACCAGTGGCTCTCGGTTATTAGTCCCCAGTTGAATCGCCTGAGCTATCACACCTCCTTTTTATGCTACCGCACCCCGCGAAGGGCGTTGTAAAGGGGAGTTTTTCCAATCAAAGGACAATCGAAACGGGACTTATTATTAGGAGTTGGAATCTCCACTTGAGAGATTTAGGGTGTCCCAAATTACCGGTTTGAATCCCGAATCGAGGAAAAATTGATTCTATATTACAGTCTACGAATCAGAAATCCGGATAAGAAATTCTATTAACCCGGGAGAAGGTGTTAGGCATTCCCGAGTTTCGTGGTTCTAGCACGGTCGCTCAACTGTCATATTTGGCTTAAATCTGATTTTTATATATGTTAAACCTATAGTGCAATTTTAGAATTATTTATCGCTTTTAATTATTTATTTTTTTACGAAAGTGAACGTCGTTTAAGAACGTATTTCGTATCACGTCACATGAAATGCACCCGGATCCTCGACACATTCTTATTCAACGTTTTTGGATTTGGATTTGGGTTGCATGAAATGCACACCCGTATTTAGAAATGTAATTTTATTAAAATCGCGCCTAAAGAGTCTAACGCGTTATTATTTTGGGGAAGGCCGTGAAGTTCGCTAAATGGCCCCTCTAGAGTTCTAAGCAATTTTACAAACACTTATAGAGGGCCCCGCAACTTGTACGTTTTATTTGGCGAGGCTCATCTCAGTTTTATTCAAGGATGTCGTAAAGCGACTATGATTCTCTATTTATTTTCATCTCTAAATATATATAAAAGGTTCTAATTAATTACATATTTACAAATTCGGGCCTCGAGTTCAAGTCCGAATTCAAACAAAGGGGGGACACTCCTAATTTGAACTCGCTATCTAACTAGAAGCCCAAACTTATGTTGTTAGACTATGTATTCTTATTCAGTAATTAAACTTAAATAGGGCCTCAAACGGACGCCCGGAGTCCAGAAGTTATCCAACAGATTTTTACGATGGACAAGTATTGTTCATTCAAATTGATGCCCAGTTTATCGATCGATTACAATAAAACTGAAACTGATTTTTCTATTCAAACCGTTATGCAAAAAATTTAAGACCACATTGAACCTAATTATTTCACTAAACCCCAAAGAAAGAAGTTTGAAACATAACGATCAGATTTGATTCTAACTCCTAAAGCTTGGGCTTCCTCATTTATTAATCTGCTGATGAATTACTATGTTACTACTAAATTGACAATTAAACTGGAAACATGATTCGAATAAAACAATTTGATTACATGGCTTCATTTAACACTATATACGAACCTGTTGTACACTATTTTTGATTGTTTCTAGCAAACGTTAATCGCTTACATGACTCACTATTTCATAACAGACTACTGAATAACAGATTGATACATGAAACCAATTGAACCTATTTTAGAATTATAGGAATGAATATGAAAGATACAAACTACATAGTCCCTTATACATTCAATCATTTAAACAATCAGTCATAGTTATGGTTTAAACTATTACAATCAACTATAAGGTAACTACAATACATGCTGAATTTTCCATGAAGCTGGGCTTCCATTTTTAATTTCTTTCTGCTATCTTTACATTATACTGAGGTTCAAAAATATGTACCTGGATTGGAAAAACAGAACAGAAGAAGGAAGATCAGTCAGCAATAGGTAACACAGCAACAACAGCAACAGTAACAGAGCAGTAGCACCAAACAGCTCAGACTTAAAAAACCAACAGTAAAATTCCAGCAGCAATAGAAGAGTGCAAACAGCTAACACCAGTACCAGATTGACCACAATTCAAACCAAAAAACCAACAGGGAAAGAATTTGACCCACAGCTATACCAACAACAATTCAAAACCCAAAGTAGATGCCACAGCAAATACCAAGACAAACCAGATGAACTCAAAGATACACTAGAGTTACTTAAGATCAGTGTATTTGAATCAAGAAAATAAAATCAATGAAGCAAGAGAGACTTCAATGCAACAGTGGGATTTTCAGCTCTCAAATTTTTAACTCTCAATTCTTAGAGTCCAAAAAATCCTCTCTGTTCTGTCCAAAGTTCCTCTATTTATATGCTGACACCCAGCCCTTATCAACCCCTTTGAAACACTTAAACAATTCAGCAAATTATTGCCCATCATATTCCCTTACAGCCCACTACTATATGTTTAAATCATTTTAATTCAAAGTGATGGGCAGCCTATTCTTTAATCACTTCCCAATACCATTATTTCTTGTTCCTCACTATTATTAAACAAATGTATTAGTTTAATGCTCCTGACAGTCCACTTAACTAACACATTTCAAAAACTTCTAAAATTTCAAAACAAACCCTAGAACTACTGAAATCTACTGCCCTAATCCCCTGTGATTTACTGCCAATCAGCTATAACCAATTCAATCTTATCAACTAACTTAAACAGAACAAACAAGTATTCGAATCACTAAACTCAATCATCAATTTGACTCGAATCAAGTCCAACAACATTTCAAGCTAGAATAGTATCACAGTAAACCAACGAAACAGGACAAAATCCTTTTGAACTAACAAGAGCAATTTCGACTGACACAGATATATGGGAATGAACTAACACAAAGACCTAAATTAAAACTCAAACAAATGATCATTGTAACCACACTGAATCTATATGTGACAAAATGATAGACAACAACAGATGAAACAACTTGAACCACATAATAACACCAAACAAATTACAGGAGTTGTGAGGGCTTTATACCAAGCCTTATTTGACACTGACTAATTCGAGGCATTCAACATACTATAACATATGCTAATTGACAGAGAAAACTGGACCAAAAAAAGGTTCGAAGGAGAAGAGAGAAATGAATAAAAGATGATGAGATACAACGAGGCTTAATAGATAAACAACAACAAAAAATAGAAAAGAAAAAAGAAAGAAAATACCTTAAAATTACAGGCTAACTCCCATCCTCCCCAAATGAAATTTCGACTGGAGTTCTGAAGCCAAAATGGACCTTAATCGAGTGTTCTCGATTGAGAACACTTGACTAAGGTCGATTACGACCTTAAATTCTTTTGGCTCTTAGGTCTCGTCCAGTAGGTTCAGCATTCGACAACTTCTAGCTCGATTCGAGCTAAAACCTCATGAGATTTGGGACGAGGGTAGTCTAGATGGTAACTGGTATTGATTTGGGAAGGTTTAGGGTTGGCTACGGGTACGGGGAACGAGTTTGCTCTTTTCTTTCATTTTTCTTTTTTTTAATTCCTAATTACCAAAATTCCTACATTAAATTGTAAAATAAAAAAATAACTTAAAATGCTAATTAACTCTTATAATAACTATCACACATAATTAAGCAAAAATTTAAAATAAAATCACACAACTAGACCTTAAATGCAAAGTACATATATTTTTTGTGATTTTCCATTTTTATAAAACAAACTTGATTACTCTTAATTTGTAGAATTAAATCCTAGATAAAAATGTGACATATTTTGTATTTTATATTAATTTAAACAAATAAACATATACCGACAAAAATGCAAACATTTACAAAAATATCACGAAAAATTCACAACAATGCACACAATAAAACAAACAATTTTTTGTTTTGATTTCTTTGGGAGTAGTTCATATGGGGCAAAAATCACGTGCTCACAGACATTCCCTCTTACAAGGTTAGAAAGAAGACTCACCTCCCTCCGAAGGTCCATAACCGATATTCCACACCCATCCGAAGACTCGATTCGAAGCACAACTCTCCAAAACTAGCCAATAATTATGTAAATCCATTAATATATGTTAAGGTACTCATTATAATCCCATTTATAACAATTCCCAACCTGGATCAAAAAGTTAATAAAAATGCCCTCGGGGCCAAGTGCCCGGAATCCGAAATTTTTCGAAGATAAAATTTTACCCATAGCCTCACGAACCTAAATATATTATTTTCTCTAAACTCCATACCCAAAATCGTGGTCAAAATCCAAGAACAATAAGTTTCTAGGTTTTCCCTCAAACCCCAAGTTTTCTGCAATTTCCTTGCCTAAATCCATATATAAACCTTGTATTTAACTCAAAGCTAGCATAAATTACTTACCTCATGATTAGTGATGGAAATGGCACTTCAAAGCTGCTCCTAATCGGCTGCAATGGAAGAAAATGGGGTTGAAATGAACCCAACCCCCGATTTTTAAAAGACCTCACTGCCTCAGCTATTTCCGCACCTGCAGTCCCTTGACCGCTTCTGCAATTCCGCAGGTGCGGTTCAAAATACCGCTTCTGCGGTCCTCCCTAGGTCGCCCTTTACGCTTCTCCGCCACTCCTACCATAGGTGCGGTCCCGTATCTGCGGCACCTTGACTGCGTATGCGGTACCAGCTCCCTTCACCAAATTCGGCATCTACGGCTTTGTGGCCGCTTTTGCGGCTCTGCACCTGCGGCCCAATTCTTGCAGGTGCGGTTATGACAGCAACCAGCACTTCAACCTTCTTCCAAACTCTAAATTCGATCCATTAATCATCCATAATCCACCCGAGGCCCCCGGGACCCGAACCAATCATACCGACCAGTCCCAAAATACATTAGGGACTTGCTCGAGGCCTCAAATCACACCAAACCACGCAAAAATCATGAATCAACCCCCAATCCAAGCTTTATGAACTTGAGAACTTCCAATTTCTACTTTCGATGCTTAAACCTATCAAATCACGTCCGATTGACAGCATATTTTGCACACAAGTCATATTTGACACTACAGACCTACTCCAACTTCTGGAATCAAATTCCGATCCCGATATCAAAAGGTCCACTTCCGGTCAAACTTCTCAAAAACCTTCAATTTTCTATCTTTGGCCAAATGACTCCAAGATGACCTACGGACCACCAAATTCACTTACGATCGCGCTCCCAACTCCAGAATCACCATATAAAGCTATTCACAGGCTCAGAATCCCAAACGGACATCAATAACACTAAAATGCACTTCAAGCCAAACTTATGAAATTTCTTCCAAAATGCTAACTTCCACAATAGGCGCCAAAATGCTCCCGGGTCATCCAAGACCCGATCTGGGCATATGCCTAAGTCCGAAATCATCATACGAACCTGCTAGAACCTTCATATCCTAATTCCGAGTTCATTTACTCAAAAAATCCAATCCTAGTCAACTCTTCCATCTTAAGCTTCCAAAATGAGAATTTTCTTTCCAAATCAACTCCGAACTTCCCGAAGTTCAATTCCGACCATACGCACAAGTCATAATACCTGAAATGAAACTGTTCATGGCCTCAAACTACTGGACGACGTGCTAAGGCTCAAAACAACCGGTCGGGTCATTACATTCTCTCCCACTTAGACATACGTTCGTCCTCGAACGTACAGAGAACTGCACTGAAGTAGTCTGAAATCACTATTTAACACCTTATGCACCTTCCCGTGCTACCATAACTCAGTTGAGCTCATTAACTCAATCAATTCTGAAGATATTTCCTTTCATTCGAGTAAATAAGCCTTAGAGTCGAATTCAAACATCCGGAATTCAATGACCGACCTGTTTTCCAACATACGCTCATCATATCAATCACCACACGCAGTACCAAGACGTGACTGCATACCTCAGCTGAATTCACACCTTGCACCATTTTACTCATACGACTACCATTACATTCTCTGATCAATTTAGTCAAAATTCTACGAATCTGATGCTCCCATTGTACCTCATGACCTACATAGGTCTTGCTCTAATTCTTACAATACCGCCATGATGGAATAGATGTGTAGAAATTCATGACCAACTGTTGAGTCAACAAATCATTGAGTCTATACTCCTGACAAGAACCACTACCTCATTCTGAACCAAATAATGATTTTTGCTCCTTAATATACTTCATATAATTAGATTGCACTAATCCTAAATCCAAAAATCTCGTCTCATATAGTACGAACTGCTCAGGCAATAAGCCATCCCAGATATGATCAAAAGTCTCATATAATGCCATAATATGCCAATAGGCTACCAATTAGAATGCGATACAAAAAGGAGAATGAACTCTGAAAAGGAAATTCAATTACCCTGCTTGCAAATCAAACATGTGACGCAGGCACACAACTAATGTGAGCTTTCCTCGGAAAATAGGAAACAAAACATATAAAAATAGAAATGGGGAACTGTATTGAACATCACTCTGTTACGGAGCACAACCTGATCCGAGCAACATAGCCATGGCGGCGTGCCACCTGATCAACACAATATAACCATGGTGGAACTCCAATCCAAATAACATACCCATGGCGGTGTGCCACCCGATCCACGCATGGAACTCACATAAAGAGATGTACATCGAGATAAATTGATTGCTTAAATGAGATACTGAATATCAGTCATAAACACTATAGGAGCATAATACCATTCCCTGGGAAGACATATAGTGCCATAGGCTACAAAACTTAAGCACAACTGAGGTGCGATATACGATCTGAATCTCGAGAGCCATCCTACTCATATGACATCATCTCTACGTGGAACCTCAACAAATCAGAAACTCATTGAGCCGTTGGCAAATCACATGTCACAATATAGCATTACATGAAATAGCCGACGATGAAATAATATTCATATCTGAATACTCCTCCATAAGGATCCCTATGCTAAAGTGAACACATCCGACCTGATATAAGGCCATATTTCTACTTAAACACATTCACAGACCTCAAGCCGATTCTAATCGCACTGAACTAGGCTAATAACCTTTCAAAGGTCCATACTAACTTCCCTTTTCTTCTATCATATAAGAAAAACCATCATAACCGGAGCAAACCTCCACAGTCCACAACTCAGTAAGACATGTGCCCTCCAGGTATAAATTCTAAAATTAATAATATTACCACAATCCTCATACTTGGTTTAAATCTTAAATTAATCAAGTGACTATATGTCACACTTATATAGTCTTCCTGTGGGACACGCTCCCACAACCTTCCAAAACAAATAACAGGTCTGCATATCCAAACCACCTGCCGCACTAACACTGAAAAGTGATCAACAATCCCTAACCATGATGAAAAGCCTTTTTCACAAAACAACGATCTCAGGTGACACTGACGGCAACATCGACTTACTTTAAATATCGAAACTCCTTTCCTGCTCATCTGAGCTCATGACATCCTTGTCAGCTCCGAAATGCAACCTTGACACTTAATTCAAATTCCATATCACTTATTGCACCAAATAGGCCAATATAAGGTAGGACACGACTCTTTATCAAAATTCTAGAATCACTAATAGATTAATACTTCATCACATCAAAGCTTTTTGCTAAACTCACTTCAGGAGAACCACAGCAATGTGACACCTCCTTTTTTACTTCACCCCGTAAAAGAGTATAATAAATGGAGTTTTTTCTAATTAAAGAACAATCAAAACGAGATTTATTATTAAGAGATTCAGAGTCTCCACTTGGGAGATTTATGGTGTCCCAAGTCATCGGTTGAATTCCGAATCGAAGAAAAGATTGACTCTATTTAACAGTTTGCGAACCAGAAATCCAGGTAAGGAATTCTATTAACCCGAAAAAAGGTGTTAGGCATTCCCGAGTTCTATAGTTCTAGCACAGTCGCTCAACTGCTATATTTGGCTTAATTATATGATTTTACACAATTATGAACCTATGTGCAAATTTAACTCTTTAACCGCTTTTATTCATTTTTAGAGAAAATTGCAACGTTATTAAAACACGTGTTGAACTACGTCACATAAATGCACCCGCAGTCTTCGACATATTTTATCTAACATCAAGATTTGGATTTGGGTCACATAAATGTGCATCCGAGTTTAGAGAAATAGATTATTAAATAATGCGCCTAAAGCAACTACGCGTTGTTAACTTTGCGGGAGGCCATGGAAGTTCGCTAAATGGCACGTTCCGAGTTCTAAATTTTTTAAAGAACTAATTAAAGAGGGCCACACAATTTTCATTTTTGATCTCGCATGGTGCACCTCAATTTATTTTAATTAAGGCATTTCTACGCTAATTCGCGAGGGCCGTAAACTATTTACATTGCTTAACTCGATTCACCTCATTTTAAAGAAGAAAAAAAAATAATTGTTTTCGTTTATTTCACAAGACTTCTAATTGCCTGAAAATTGCCTAATGGATTTGTTGAAATTCAAAGAAGATACTGTTTTATTTTTTTAAGAAAATTTAAATCCAAAATGATAAACTCAGCCTGACAAGTTACGCACAGAAGAAAGACCACCACGATACATATATCGACTCTCTCGCGAAATGAAAGCAACCATATTTTGATATTGATTTAATTAAACCAAAATTAATTTGCAAGTTTTGGGGTTCGAAATGGGCTTGGCTAATAATCCCCTAGGGTTGATTGCACTGGACCGGCTAATGAATTGGTAGCTTCAGCCCAAATGGGCTTATGGTTCCAAAATTCATCGTAGCGGCCCAAATCAGGGGCTAAGTGTCCACAAGCCTACAAAGAGGACAATGAGCTTGATTGAAGCCCAAATGAATAAATGCTGAAATACAACAACTGCTCCTAAAAAATTATTGGGCCACATGCTATAGCCCAATTTTCAGGATCTATTACATGAACAATCAACACAATACATATTTTTTATCCTTACTAAATCAACTGCCTCTAAACATGCTCAAAATACATTCTAATGTTAGGAATCTCCTATAGTTCTATTCATTCATTATTACCTTGTTACTCTCAATTCAACATTAATCCTTATAACAATAAAAAATAAATTCAATAATGCTTATAACACATTCTACCATATCTATTCCAGTTAAAGATTCAACATTCTAACCTATGTTTCACTGAACAAGAATCATCAATAAACACCCCAAAGCACATATTGTTCTTAAGTTAACTTGGAATGGATATAGACTCTTACGAAGTAATTGAATCTCTCTACTACCATAACTTCAATAATACTTACTTACTGTCACCATTCCAGAACTAATACATTCCCATAGTTGTAAATAAACTACAGTATATCTTAACTGAATATTGAGAAAACTGATTGGACCACATGTTCAAAACAGTCCCTTATTACTTAAGCTGTACAAGGAGCATTAGAATTTAAGTGTGAGCATGTTATAATATAGGATTCAGCAGCTAAGTACATGTCTTTAGATGGACAAGATATGGGAAGGCACAGGGAATATAATTACAACTACAACATAAAGAAAAATTATAGCTTCCATTTCTACATCTCCAATCAAAACATCACATTATATAAATTCCAAAAGTGTGTACCTGGAAATTTGAAAGGAAACAGAAAAGGTAGTGAGAGCAAAGAATAACAGTAGCAGTAATAGGACAGCAGAATCAGTCAGCAGTTCAAATCAGCTCTTAAACCCAGGAAGTGAGGTAAAACTCAAAAAACCAGCTCTAATCCAGGCACATGAATCAGACCACCTCAAACAAAACTTGATTCTAGGTTATTTCTAACACCAATACCCTAAAAATTGTTTTCAGTTTTGGAGAAAAATTCAGAAATCCACCATCAGAGTCTAATGAAATAGTGTATTTTTAGGTTTTTTAATTCTAGAAATCTCAATTCCCTCTTTTATTGTGTTTAATCTCAGACCTTCAGAATGTTTTCAATGTAGATTGGATTTCTCTCTATTGAAACTGTTTGATTTTTCAGAATGTTGTCAGTGTGTGTCCAGTTTTCACAGTGTTCAAAATTTTTTTTTCAATGTGTATCTATTTTTCAGAATGTACATCTCCTATGTATGTCCTGGCGGAATCTCTATCTCTATGTCCCTTTTTTTTATCTTCTACCCCCTTCTTTCTTATAAGTTCTCAAACTCCTTTTTCTCCTGATTTTAGGCACCAAGTTGACAATTAATTAGCTTATTTCATTCCTTAAATGCATTTCCCTCTATTAGTTGTCTTTCATCTTTTACAATACCACTAACTTAGCGCTTATTAACTACTATATCTTATTGTGCCTCCTAAACTTATTAGCAGCCTCCTATTTTAACTACTGAGGATCCAAATTTCCTAGAATACCCCATAAAAACTTGGTGAATTACTCCCTTAAACTAATCCTGAAAACAAACCAAAATATGGGTCAATTTGACCCAATGGACAATCAAACCGTGGTTCTCAAAACCCTGGATTGACCCATCCCTGAACCTTAAATGGTTTAGGCAGATCCTGGAGTCCAATTGACTCAAATTGAAAGGGTCCAAATGATCAATTCCAGTCCAACCAGTTCATCGACTTGACATCTAATTAATCATTCTACAGATTAACTAATTCGAGTCTAATAGGTTATCAAAGAACAGAAATCAAATCACATTTAAAAAGGTCCGTAATTTTAAAGTTGTTTCTAACAATCTGACTATCAATATTCACACAAACTAAAAACTAATTCAACTATAATTCTTACTAAGACCTAGTTCGTATCCCACAATCAAACTTTAATCACAACATAGAAGAAGAAAAGATTTGACAAGATGAAAAAAAAGAAAAAATGCTGAAAATAACACAATTAATGAAACGAATCCAACAAACAGTTTCGAAATCAAACAATAAACTAAAGATAATTTCCAGCAGAAGACTGGTCGAATTTTAATCTGAAATCAACAAGAGAAAGGAAAAAAAATGGGGAAAGAGGAACCTCACAATAATAAAAAAAAATACAAGGGAAACTCAACGGTCAGGCTTTAATTTTGAATCATCGTCTTGAGTCAGGTTTCTAAGCCCTTATTCTACCTTTTGATTTTGACCGAAATGGGTCTCGATCCTGTGTTCTTAGATGATAACACAAGACCGAGATCCATTTCGGTCTTAATTATCGCTCAAACACTAGCTTTAGGGGTTTTGTCAAAAATCAAGTCTCATCTCTGATTTGAGATTTGACGTGTTTCAAGGGGTTTTGAGGGAAGCTAGGTAGGGATTTGGGTAGATGAGGCCCCAGTGGTCATCTGGTGTTAATTTTGGACCAAAGAGAGGTGGCGCTGCCACCAGGGAATGCGACGACGGTGCTAGGGTTCGTCCTTTTGAATCAAGATTCGAAGGGTTCTAATAATATTCGAGGGACGGGGTTTGGATATCTTGAAAGAGGAGGTCGAGGGGAGTATGTGGTGTTAAGGTGGGGTGGTTTGGGAGTTGTCCACCGCCGTGAGCGATTCCCGGCAGGCGGAGGATGGTGGTGTGAGGTGGTGAAGGTGTTTGGTCTCTAAAGCCTCAGGGATATGATTGAGGGGGGGGGGG
>MU778024.1:25163-54209 GCA_026770625.1 Nicotiana glauca
TTCTTTCATTTTCTTCCTAAATTAATTTCAAAATTTAAACCAAAAATCCTAACTCAAATTATAAAACCAAAATTGACTTAAAAAATACTAATCCACTTTAAATAATATCTATCACAAGTAATTAAATACTAAAAATAAAAACAACCACACGATTTGACATTAAACACTGAAAAATGCAAAAAAACATATTTTTATGAATTTCATTCTTTTGTAAAACAATTAATTATTGATTAATTTCAAAATGTCGGTTTAAATTGTAAATATCATTGCAACATATTTTTGTATTTTTTATTAATTTAACCAGTAGAACATGCACACACAAATGTAAATAATTACTAAAAATATCACGAAAAATTCATAAAATTGCACACGATAAGGCAAACATTTTTGTTTTTATTTTGTGGGAGTAACTCATGTGAGGCAAAAATCACATGCTCACAGCTGCCCCTCTTTGCTCGTAAACACGAAGAGATTTTGTGCAACGACAAAGTGAGCGAATACGAGCTACTTTCGCTCGTTTGAATACTCCGTGTGAAGCATTTTTTGAAATATTTGACCGAACCTCTGCTTCAAAGGTTTGATACATATCCTTGGCTAAAAAGGAATCAGGTTGGTATAGTTCGGGAAGTTTTGGTAGCTGGGACTACTATGAATCTGTGCTTTGCTGTTGCTGCTGCTACTTGCCGATCCCCTTATTACACCATGCTAAAAGAAAAATAAAGAAGCTAGACTAGGCTATGAATTACAAAATTCCTATGTAGACCTTCAAACTTGATCTTTTGTTTCTTGTTGCCTTGTTGTCTTGTATTCTCTTATAGCAATTCCTTTGTTGCGGTCTTGCACCGACTTCTTGTCTTGAATTGTATTCCTCCGCTCTCCAGGAGGGCTCCTGACTTCAACATTTTGAAATGATCCTCTGTTATACGGTCGGGCTCCTGATTTCAAACTTGAAAGGTACACCTATGTTCTCCAGGCAGGCTCCTGACTTCAAAACTTTTAAAAGATACACCTCTATTCTCCAGGCGGGCTCCTGACTTCAAAAACTAAAAAGTACACCTATGTTCTCTAGGCGGGCTCCTAACTTTGAAAACTTAAATGGTACACCTCTGTTCTCTAGGCGGGCTCCTGACTTCAACAACTCTAAAAGTACACCTCTGTTCTCCAGGCAGGCTCCTGACTTCAAAAACTTTTAAAAGGTACGCCTATGTTCTCCAGGCGGGCTCCTGACTTCAAAACTTAAAAAGGTACGCCTCCGTTCTCCAGGCTGGCTCCTGACTTCAAAACTTAAAAGTACAACTCTATTCTCCAGGCGGGCTCCTGACTTCAACAACTTTAAAAGTACACCTCTGTTCTTCAGGCGGGCTCCTGACTTCAAAAAATTTTAAAAGGTACACCTCTGTTCTCCAGGCGGGCTCCTAACTTCAAAAAAATGGACAAAACAAAGAAAATTTTCTGCCCTAGTTTGGTAGCTGGTGTATATCATTTTTACCAAATATTAATAAAACTCGAAGACTGAAATTTGAATTATACTCCCTCTGTTCTTCAGGCGGGGTCCTAACTATTGATACTTGAAAGGTACGCCTCAGTTCTCCAAGCGGGCTCCTGACTTGAAAACTTCAAAGGTACGTCTCTGTTCTCCAGGCGGGCCCCTGACTTCAAAACTTCAAAGGTACGCCTCTATTCTCCAGGCGGGCTCCTGACTCCAACACTTGAAACTATTCTTCTTACCCTTTCCATACGGTGGGTTTCTCCGAAACAACCGAGATTTTCTGCCCCTGTTTCAATCAAAGAAAGTCTCGTCAGTTTAAAATGTGGTGCTTGTTGTGATACTCTTACTGGGGATAGTTTTCCCCGCTCCTTTCCGTGTTCTGCTTCGTTCGACTGTCTTGAACTTGGTCGAGACTTTCCGATACTCCGACCACTTCCTTATCCGTAAACTTTCCAACTATTGCTTCCCACTTCTAACCTTCTTATCTGAAACTTTTCCAACTGTTGCCTTCCCCTTTTCGGATTTTTTATCTGATCCCATATTTTAATGGAACATCCACCATTTTATCCTTTGGTTTATCAATGACGCCTGTTACGTCCTATCACCTTCTCTTCGGCCTATCCTAGCCTCACTTCACTTTGTACCACTTTAGAATCTGACAGTAAACTCTAAAAATCCTTCTTATTTGTTAAAAGCAAACTACAACAACAACAACAACCACCCAGTATAATCCCACTTAGTGAGGTCTGGGAAGGGTAGTGTGTACGCAGACCTTACCCCTACCCTAGGGTAGAGGGGTTGTTTCCAAATAGACCCCCGACATCCTTCCCTCCAAGAACTTCCTACCTTGCTCTTGGGGAAACTCGAACTCACAACGTCTAGGTTGGAAGTGGGAGTTTCTTACCATCAGAGCAACCCCTCTCGGTTTGTTAAAAGCAAACTATTATTGGAAAAGTCTTAGCCAAAAGAAATGAAATACGATGACTTCAAAAGATGAAAAATAAAGAAGAAGATCTTCCTTTCGAACATTGTTTGAGAAAGAAAAAGACTTATCTGAATGGGATAACTTACCCCAATGATCATGTTGTGTATTTCGGATTAATCAACCCAACCTATTCAATCAATCAGTTTCCCAATTGTCTTGCTTTGTGACTCAATGTTTTCCATAAACCAACTTTTTTGCCGAATCCCCATCTTCGTCCAACATGATGCCTTAACGGATCTTTTGCCTTCAACCTCACCTCATTTGTTCCTTTCTCAATTCCTAGTCGCCTTATGGTCGCTATGAAGGTTTTCATCAATAAGACTCTCTTGTTTTTATTTTCTCTCGGCTTTCATCGCCTTACAGTGCCCTTGCGGGTTTTCACTAATAAGACTCTCTCATTTTTCATTTTCTTGCTTAAAACTGGAGTATTGCCCCTGTTATGAATTATTTTTATTTGCTTGACTTGGCACCGCTCGAAGACTGATCGGGAGGTCTTTCTTTGGATGTTAATATGGATTCTTAGATAGGTTTGGAAAGAAAAAGGGTATCAAAGAGTTCAAACCAAATCCAACGGGTTAGAATTACAACTTTTGGAATAAACTTCCTCGTTACAAACATAACTTCTGCCCCAGTTTTCTTGCTTGGCGATCCTTCAAGTTTTATTTCCCTATGACCGAGCCGTGAAGCTGCCTACGTATCCTTAAAAGGAATCAGGTCAAACGTAGTTCATTCCTTCTTCCTTGGTGTTACATTTTTCTTTTCATTTATTATTATTTTCTTTTTCTGTTTTTCTTTCTCTTTTACTTTTTCCTTTCTCTTTTCTTTCTTCTCTTTTCCTTTCCTTTCAGTTATTGATTCCAAAAGAGGGGTACGAAATAAAATACATAAGGCTCAAAAGGGTGAACAAAGGGTAAAGTGTTTAGATAGCAGAACAAATTGCCTTCGTCATTTCAACCTTCGAGATAATGGCAAGTACAAACAATCAATGATTATATTAAAGAAATCATACATAATATCTCTTGATTGCATCAGAATTGATAGCCATATCTATGCATTTTCCTTCAATATCTGTTAAACATAAAGCGCCATTGGACAATACTCTGGTTACAATGAACGGTCCTTGCCAATTCAGGGTGAACTTGCCCTTTGCTTCAGCTTGATGCGGAAGGATCTGTTTCAACAAAAGCTGCCCTACATCAAACTTCCGGGGATGCACCTTCTTGTTATATGCTCTTGCCATCCTCTTTTGATACAATTGGCCATGACATACTGCTGCCAATCGTTTCTCATCAATTAAATTCAACTTCTCCAAATGGGTTTTGACCCACTCATCATCATCAATCTCAACCTCGGTGACAATCCGAAGGGACGAGATTTCAACTTTTGCAGGGATCACTGCTTCAGCGCCATATACCAACAAATATGGGGTCGCACCTATCGAAGTACAAATAGTAGTGCGATAACCCAACACCGCAAATGGTAACTTCTCATGCCATTGACTAGAACTTTCTAACATTTTCCGCAGTATTTTTTTTATATTCTTGTTGCCTGCCTCAACTGCTCCATTCGCTTTAGGACGATATGGGATGGAATTGCGATGGGTAATCTTAAATTGCTGACATACTTCTTTCATCAAATTGTTGTTAAGATTAGCACCATTATCTGTGATGATTACCCTTGGGATTCCAAATCGACAGATGATATTTGAGTGTACAAAATCAACCACTGCCTTCTTGGTTACAGACTTGAAAGTTTTAGCCTCAACCCATTTGGTAAAGTAATTGATGGCCACCAAAAAGAACTTGTGCCCGTTGGATGCTGCTGGATCAATGGGCCCAATAACATCCATGCCCCAAGCGACGAAGGGCCACGGTGCCGACATTGTGTGCAATTCTGATGGTGGAGAGTGAATCAAATCTCCGTGTATCTAGCATTGATGACATTTGCGCACAAAGTTGATACAATCTCGCTCCATTGTGAGCCAATAATACCCTGCTCGAAGGATCTTCTTCGTCAATACATATCCGCTCATGTGCGGTCCGCAAACTCTTGAATGTACTTCCGCCATGACTGTCATAGGTTGTTTAGCATCTACGCAGCTTAACAATCCAAGATCGGGTGTTCTTTTATACAACACTCCTCCACTTAGGAAAAATCCACTTGCCAGCCGTCGAATGGCTCTCTTTTAATCTCCTGTGTCATGTGCCGGGTATATCCCCATCCTGATGTACTCCTTGACATCATGTAACCATGGTTCACCATCAAATTCTTCTTCTACCATGTTACAGTAAGCATGCTGATCACGAACTTGAATATGCAGCGGATCAACATGAATTTTGTCCGGATGGTGCAACATTGCTGCTAAGGTAGACAAAGCATTGGCAACTTCATTTTGGACTCTTGGGATGTGCCTAAACTCCACTGATCGAAATCATTGACAAAGATCATGCAAACATTGTCGATACAGTATGAGTTTCAAATCCCGTGTTTCCCATTCTCCTTGAATCTGATGTACCAGGAGGTCCGAGTCTCCCAAGACCAAAACGTCTTGGACATCCATGTCCGCAGCTAACCGCAAACCCAAAATACATGCCTCATATTTAGCCATGTTGTTGGTACAATAGAAACAAAGCTGAGCCGTAACAGGGTAATGGTGCCCTGTTTCAGAAATAAGAACAGCTCCTATTCCAACTCCCTTCATATTTGCAGCCCCATCAAAGAAAAGTTTCCATCCCGATTCTTTAGTCAGTTCCAGCTCATCGATATGCATCACTTCTTCGTCAGTAAAATATGTCCTCAATGGCTCGTATTCTTCATCGACCAGATTCTCGGCCAAATGAGCGGGCAATGCTTGAGCTTTCATTGTAGTCCTCGTCACATAGACAATGTCAAACTCTATGAGTAATATTTTCCATTTCGCCAGTCTCCCTGTGGGCATAGGCTTTTCGAAGATATACTTCAATGGATCCAGGCGTGAAATGAGGTAGGTAGTATAGGACGACAAATAATGCTTCAATTTATGTGCCACCCAAGTTAAGGCACAACATGACCTCTCAAGGTGAGTGTACTTAACCTCATAAGCCGTAAACGTCTTTCTGAGATAATAGATGGCTTGCCCCTTCCTTCCGGTAGTGTCGTGTTGCCCAGTACACAACCAAATGAATTTTCCACGACTGTTAAATAAAGAATCAATGGTCTCCCTTGTTCAGGTGGAACCAACACAGGTGGATTTGATAAATACCCTTTTATCTTGTCAAACGCCTCCTGACATTCTTCAGTCCAATCGACTGCAGCATCCTTCTTTAGTAGCTTAGACATAGGCTCGCAGGTTGTCATGATCTTAGCAATAAACCTGCTGATGTAATTCAACCTTTCCAACAGACTCATTACTTCGATCTTATTCTTCGGAGGTGGTAATTCCGAGATGGCCTTGATCTTTGACGGATCCAACTCAATACCTCGCCGGCTGACTATGAATCCCAATAGCTTTCTGGATGGAACCCCAAATACACACTTGGCAGGGTTACGTTTAATGTCGTACCTGCAAAGCCTCTGAAAGAACTTCCTTAAATCTCCGACATGGTTGGCCTGCTGCTTCGACTTAATGATCACATCATCTACGTACACCTCAATACCTTTATAGATCATATCATGGAATACAGTAGTCATTGCTCGCATGTATGTTGCTCCGGTATTCTTCAGACCAAATGGCATTACTCTGTAGTAATAAGTTCCCCACGGTGTGATGAATTCCGTCTTCTCTGCATCTTCTTCATCCATCAAAATTTGATGATACCCAACATAGCAATCCACAAAAGATCCTATCTCACGTTTGGCACAATTATCTATCAAAATGTGGATGTTGGGTAACAAAAAGTTATCCTTTGGGTTTGCTTTGTTCAGATTGTGATAATCAACGCACACCCTGATTTTTCCGTCCTTCTTCAGCACTGGCACCACATTAGCCAACCAATCAGGATATCGAATGACCCGAATAACCTTTGTATCCAGCTGTTTGGTTATCTCTTCCTTAATCTTCACACTCATATCAGTTTGGAATTTCCTCAATTTTTGCTTGATGGGAGGGAATGTCGGGTCAGTGGGTAATTTGTGAACCACTAAATTGGTGCTTAAACCCTACATGTCGTCATATGACAATGCAAAAATGTCCTTGAATTCAATAAGTGTTTTGATTAATTCTCCCCTGATATTCGGCTTAATATGGACGCTTATTTTAGTTTCCCCGATGTTATCTGCGTCCCCTAGATTGATGGCTTCTGTATCATTTAAATTAGGCCTGGGTTTTTCTTCGAATTGACTTATTTCCCTACTAATCTCTTCGAAGGCTTCATCCTCATCATATTCCGACTCATAATCTACTTCTTGCACTATTATTTCAGAGTCAGATTGATTTTCTAAACTGGGTCAAGGATTCCTTGTGCATGCCATGAAAATAGGGCCAGTATAAAGAGAACTGTACAGAAAAGAGAAAATAAAACAAAATTAAAATGAAGAATGAAGAATAAGCTTTTCATTTTATTGAAATATAGGATAACAAGATTTTGCACACTTGGACCGACTGAAAACTAAAAATCTGGATTACAACCCTGGAATAATCCAGATAAACAAAAAGGAACATCAGAAAGAACTACCAAGACTCCTTCATATTGGGAAGTGGTGTAGCCCTCCAATTATTGAGCTTTGCCTTTGGTCGCACAAACTGCACATCTGCATTGCTTGACCCTTCCCCAGCTTCTACCATGTTAACCTTGGCAAATAACGTTTTGAACCCTTTATCCAAATCCCCATCAGCACCAATTAGTGACCCAAGAACTTTTGACAACATATGCTTTCTAATACTCGGCCTGACAAAAGATCTGGACAGACGCGGGATTGGCTTTGGCAAGACCCATGCCTTTTTCTTCATTTTGCGGGCTCGTCTCACATCTGCCGCGGTGGGCTTAAACTCCAAATCAAAAGTATCCAAATTCTTTGGAAGAGAAACTGGCTGCACGATGCCTTAGAGATCAGCACCCAAACCTTTACCCGGTATGAAACGATTCTTTAACATTTCGGAAGCCACCATGACAGTTGCGGCCGTTACTCTAGGAACTGGGATGCTTTTCCCCTCTAGGACCTTTTCTACTGGTACTATGTTAGAGACTTGATATACCCAAGGCCCCTGGTCATCTTCCACTTCGATGAAGGGTACGATGGCATCATATAGGGCACACAAATTATCTTCACAGTGCACTAAAATCTCATGTCTATCCCGCTCGAATTTAACCATTTGATGCAACATAGATGGCACTGCCTTGGCGGCATGGATCCAGGGTCGCCCCAACATAAGGCTATAAGAGACCGCTACATCTAGCACTTGAAACTCCATAGTGAACTCCACGGGCCCTATTGTCAATTCTAGTATTATGTCACCCACAGAATCTTTGCCTCCGCCGTCGAACCCTCGCACGCAAACACTGTTCTTATAAATTCTATCACCATCGACCATTAGCTTATTCAATGTGCAAAGAGGACATATATTTGCACTGGACCCGTTGTCAACCAGAACTCACGTGACCACAGATTCTTCGCACTTCACCGTCAGATAAAGGGCCCTGTTATGTTCTGCACCCTCCACAGGAAACTCATCGTCTGAGAAGGTAACTCTGTTTACCTTAAAGATTTTATTTGCTATCTTCTCCAAGTGATTCACTGAGATCTTGTCAGCGACGTGGGCTTCATCCTATATTTTCATCAGCGCCTGACGGTGCTCATCTGAGTGGATCAGCAATGAGAGCAATGAGATCTTGGATGGTGTTTTCTTCAATTGTTCTACAATAGAGTAATCCTGTACTTTCATTTTCTTCAAGAATTTTTCCGCTTCTTGTTATGTCACATCTTTCTTCACCAATACAGGGTTATCTTTGGGAATTCTGGCTTTTCTCAACTCTTCAGGGGCAAAGCACCTCCCTGAACAAGTCAGACCCTGAGCTTCGCAATCCTCTTCCCTGATCTCCTTCCCTTTATATGTCACCATCACTTGTTCATAAATCCAAGGGACAATTTTACTATTGATCATTGGCAACTGAGTTATCAGATTTATAATAATAGGCTCTATGGGAGCACCCTTAACAACCACAATAGGTCTACTTGCAACCCCCGGTACCACCACATTCGCTTGTTCTGGTTTCACTGCAACAATGCTCGATGACCCTTTCTCGGTCACCACAACTTGCTTGTTACTCACCCCTTTCAACTGGACCTCCGACTTCCCACTGGTGACCTTTTCTTTTGAACTGGTTTCGCTGGAACGGATCATCATTACTGTCTGTGAGGGTTTCTTTGGTTCTCCCTCTCTTTGCACCAGCTCAATCATATTAGTCTCGTGATGGGAAGCGGATTTTGGTTGATGTTGGGAATTTTTGGGGCTTGAACATCGATTCGACGAGTGTCGAGGAGTTCTTGAATAGATATTTTCAATTTCCAGCATTTTTTCGTGTCATGTCCCGGGGCCCCTGAACAATACTCACAACTTACTTAGTGGTCAAGATTTCTTGGAGAGGGTTTGGCAACTTAGCCTCAACTAGAGTCAACATGCCCAACTGCCTATGTATGTGGAATAAACTGGCATATGATTCTCCTAGTGGAGTAAAAGCCTTCTGCTTCTATGCCCTCTCATTCCTGAAGCCTTGGCTTGGACGGAAACCTGTTCCAGAGGGGTTTCTGTAGGCTCTTGGGGTATGTAGGAATTCGGTGGACTTGGGTAGGTATTTTGTGGGGATGGAGCACGCCATTGTGCATGAGACGGGGGTTGAATGTATGCCTGAGCATGATGGATGGAAAATTGGGGATCTGGTTGTGGGTAGTAATGTTGCGGTGGGCTGTATGGTGTGTGGGGGTAAGTTTGTAGGTGGGGTTGTGGCTGGTTTTAGTATGGTGCGGGTCATTTGGGCCACGTTCTCAACTCAACTGTTGCAACTTCTTCCATTTTCTTTCTTCCCAAGATACCTCCAGTGCCGCTTTGGATGGCTTGGGTGGTTGCCTTGATCGCTGAATAGCTCATGATTTTATTGGAATTCAGTCCTTCCTCCACCATGCCTCCCATTTTTACCACTTCATTGAAAGACTTCCCGACTGCCGACACCAGGTGGCCGAAATAAGTGGGCTCTAAGGCCTGTAGGAAGTAATCGACCATCTCGCTCTCTTTCATTGGTAGATCAACCCTTGCTTCCTACTCTCTCTAATGGAAACCGTATTCTCGGAAACTTTCTCCAGACTTCTTCTTAATCTTTGTTAAAGACAAATGATCTGGGATGATTTCCAGGTTGTACAGAAAGTGGCATGCAAATGCTTGGGCCAGATCATCCCAAGTGTACCACCGACAATGATCTTGATGGGTTTACCATTCTAACGCTGAGTCGCTAAATCTCTGACTGAAATACGCCATTAACAATTCATCCCTTCCTCCTGCTCCTCTCATTTTACTGCAAAATCCCCTCAGATGGGCTACCGAATCTCCATGTCCATTGTACAAGTCGAATTTGGGCATTTTGAACCCTGCCGGCAGTTGTACGTTTGGAAACAAACGTAGGTCTTTGTAAGCTATGCTTACCTGACCTCCTAGTCCTCTCATATCTCTAAAGGACTACTCCAAACTTTTAACCTTCCTAGCCATCTCTTCCTGCTCCAAATTCTTAGGAGGCTTCTCAACTTCTGCCGAGATACCAAGTTGAGGAAGGTAAAGACACGGTTCAGGTGCTTTGAAAGTAGGTTCAGGAGGGTAATATTGATTGTCCTGTGTTTGGAACACAAGCTCGCTGGAAGACCTGTGGAGTGGGGCTCGTGGAGGTGCCACAAAAACAAGGGTAATTGGCGGAGGAGGGTATGGAATTGTCTTTGGAACTTGTGGTGTCTGAGAGGTAGTTCTCTGATGATATTGATATGTGGGAAAATTTGGGGATGAGTCCGAAACAATATGTTCTGCGGATTACGCGTGTACTGGGAGGAAAGTAGGGTTAGCAGGATAGGTTAGTGGTGGCTGACCCCTCGTCCAAGCCTGGTACATTTCAGCCATTTGTTGTTTTATCTTGTACATTTCATCTTTCATGGCTTGCAAATCTACTTCTTCCACCTCATCGCTCCTTTCTCTTTCGGGGCTAGACATGACCACTAGTATTGGTCCCTTTGATCTAGTCTGATAATGTTAATGTGCCAGTAGGCTATAGACAAACTAACTGCTTAAATTCTCTGGAAATGAACAAACTTGTTAGTTTTTAGAGTTTAACAAATATGCAATCGCACGTTGGGCTGCAATCCACCTAGGCAGTTAACCATTTTCTATTATGTATTTGCTTCGGATGCATGCGTCATTCCGGCTTTTCATAATTGTGCCCCTTTTTAGCGCCTCTCAAATTTTCCTTCATTTCATTTCCCCCCTTTTTTTATTTTTCTTCTTTTAGTGATGGTTGAATCTTATATGGATTGCCTATGTATCATGTCCCCGCATGAATCAGACCGTGCGTAGTTCTGGCCGATGTAAAAATACGTAGCAAAATATTTTCCATGCAAACACCTGCTTTTATCATAACACTTGGAAAAAGTTTACAAACTTTAAAGAAGAACAAAAAAAAACTTAAAGGACTGACTGATAGACTTACAAAGTTTAACAAGAAAGACTCAAAACAAAGATTAAGAATACACTAATGCTTTAAAATTTCTTGGGGCCCGCGAGGCATCATTCGGCCTTGTCGTGGGCCTTTGTACAATATCCCTTTGAAGCTTCTCCAGGACATTTATTATTTGCTTGATGAAATTCATTACTGTTGCAAAAAAGGTGGTACGGGTCATGTCCTCACATACTCGGCATTTTGCGGTAATGTAGCGTGCGATATTTCTGACCCCTTCTCTAATCCTGCTCCTTTCCTGTAGTAACCGTCCTATCTGTTGATCCCGGGCTTCCAGCACTCAAGAGTTATGAAGGAGTTGATCTTGAAACTTATGCATTTGTTCCTCCATTCGTGCCATTAGGTCATAGCAGTGTTTCCTATCTGCTCTGAAATCTCTAGCTTGCCTGAATATCTTGTCTTCGAGAGTGACTATTTGTCCTCTAAGGATAGCGACGCTCCACTCATAGTCCCTCTTTTTCTGCTGTATATGAAGTGCTTGCTCTTTTGCGCCCTTTGTCCATCTGGTCCGGACCCTTGCCAAGCTAGCTTCAGACCTTTCCAAGCCCTCTTGGCATTCGCAGGCTTTCCCTTTTAGTTCGTTTATGAGCTTTTGGTCAGCCCGGCTTCTTTCTGGCTTTCTGACAGCTACTCTAATTTTTTGGATCTGAGTTTTAAGGGTCTTATTTTCTTGGATTAGCTTCTTCTTTTTCCCCCTCATCTGCAGCGACTTGAACACCCTTTTTAAACTGAAACTCCATGGCTTGCTTCTCCAGTTTGGCTATTGTAGCCCTGTATTCGCGTTCTTTAGCCAACCAGTCCCACTGTTCCTGTGATGATTTGACAAAATCTTGCATATGGGGCCTCTTGGCTAGCGTCTCGTACTCAATGTCTCTTTTATACCAAGCAAGGTATCCCGGCGACACTTCACCTTTGGCCCGATCCCGTACACAAGTATTTGCTGTTAGGATTTGACATTCATTCCAAATTTTGCGAAATGTTGCTTCAGGGAACTAGCCATTCGGTCCAATGTCAACTACACGGATATTGAGATCTGCGTCTTTTTGCACTATTTTTCACCTTCCGAGCTGTCTCAAAACCCGATACAGTGCATAAGGCTGGATGCTCCTAAGACCCATCAGAAGGAAGTAAGACCCTGTTGCTGGCTTGTACATGATTTCGTCCACAAGCAACAATCCCAGCGTCAATTCTACTTGGCTAGCAGTGAGGGACCGAAAGTAAGATATCCATCCTGCGACCCCTTCAGGTAGGCTGATCCCTTTAATCCTTATATAAAATTCCTCTATACAAGTTTTCTCTGTTGACCCATAACTTATGAACTGGGGACGGTGGAACAGGTGTTCGATCATCCACATGTGCAATAACAGATTGCACCCTTCAAAGAAGTCTCCCCCGGCTTTGCAGATTGTGAGAGCACGAAAAATGTCAGCTACTACCATAGGCGCGAGTGTGCTCTTGGCTTGGGTGAGCAAAGTGCTGACAACCCCTACTATCTTTGTGTCGATATTCCCGTCTTTCCTCGGGAACAGCTGGAGCCCCAGGAAAGCCACCATAAAAGCAAAACGTCTATGCTCTTCCTATTTAAGGCGATTTCCTTTGCTGCATATTTTATTCTTCGGCTTGTTGAACCCTCCTATACCACCATATCTATTGTATATGAATGATAAAGCACAAAACCTAGCTGCCAAGTCCGGGTTGTGTACGCCTCTACTTATCTTTAGCGAGTCTAAGAATCTGTGCACGGCTATGGTTCTCGGAGCAACCAAATACTTGTTTCTTAAAGGAAGCTCAGCATTCCCAATGTACCCGGCTATTTCTTCTANCTCTACTTATCTTTAGCGAGTCTAAGAATCTGTGCACGGCTATGGTTCTCGGAGCAACCAAATACTTGTTTCTTAAAGGAAGCTCAGCATTCCCAATATACCCGGCTATTTCTTTTAAGGTCGGGGTGAGTTCAAAATCTGAAAAGTGAAACACATTGTACACAGGGTCCCAGCATATGACCAATGCCCTTATGATGTATCCCCTGGGTATAATCTCCAACAGTCCGGGAAGGCCCCCCAAATATTTCTTGACCTCATCTTTCCCTTCTCTGCCTAAATAATTCCACTACAGCCGCAACTCCAAAGGGATCTTTCTTATAAAAGAGAAAGTTTTATTTTGGACCGTGCTCATCCTGCACATTTATTAAGGTGATTAAGCAGTCCTGATTTTATTCTATGTGACTAAAAAATAAAAAATTGACCCCTTTTTTTCATATTTTTTTTAATTCAAAAACCGAAAGCCTAGTTATGCAGATACGGCCTTTCAGCATCTCCGAAGAAAGATTTTAAGGCTATGACCGCTAGCTGGTCAAAAATTGGAAAAGACCAAAGGTGGCTGTTTATGCAAAATCAGCATTCCGACGTCCCTTTCGGGAACATTCAGCTATTTTTGACAATAACAGCGTCACCTAACTTATTTAGGACAACATTAAAAAAATTTGTTTTTTTTAGTCTATTTTTGCAAAAAGGGAAGTTGGACCCGATGGGGGTCGCGTACGTATCTCACATCTGGTGAGAATCAAACTGACATAGTTCGGGCAAATAAAATGACTACTACTTTTTTTCATTAAAACAAGCTATTTTTTAAAACAAGATTTTTCTTCTACACATTTTATTGACAAACAAATAAACTATTTTTTTGAAAACAAAAGTTTTTTTTCCTCAAAAAGATTGGGCTGAGTTTCGATACTATTTGGATATTGTATTTTTTTTCAAAACAGGAGACTAACTCTTTTTACCCTGATACTGCTATATATTTTTTCTTTTCTTTCCCCCAATTATTTGAAAGCCGGTCAGCTTGCAAATCCGAAGCAAATAAATGCACAACTATTACGTAAGATGCATCAGGATGGTCTTTTTTTATTTTTGGTACACCAGTCCTAGATAGACCCAACCCCTATGTTGAGCCTCCAAAGTCAAATGCACATGATGCACACAAACGTTCCTACTAGGGATCCGGCATGAGGCTGAGTTATTCTAAGTTTAAGGCATGAGTATTTGTTCAAGACTATGTACCCGAGTGGACAACTCGAGTCGAGGAGGGGGCTATGTACCGGGGACCCGTAAGATCGTCCGCCTTAGTAACTTGTTCGAGCATTTTTTCTTATTTAAAGGTATGACACTAATAGAATAGAGAGTCTCGACCAGTGAGCACATCCCCGGAGGTGAGAAGAGAGGGGTTTCGCAATAATTTTATATATACAATTCAAATAATATCAAAGTGGTAAAAAGAAACATTTGCACATTAGTCCCAAATATGTAATAAAATCAAATAATATCCAAGCCAAATACAACAAATATTCCAAGCTCGAATTCTCGAACCATGAACCGAAGTTCTGGATTTTTATCCCCAACAGAGTCGCCAGAGCTGTCACACCTCCTTTTTCACTACACCCCGTAAAAGAGTATAATAAATGGAGTTTTTTTTAATTAAAGGACAATCGAAACAAGATTTACTATTAATATATTTAGAGTCGCCACTTGGGAGATTTATGGTGTCCCAAGTCACCGGTTGAATCCCGAATCGAGAAAAATATTGACTCTGTTTAACAGTTTGCGAACCAGAAATCCGGGTAAGGAATTCTGTTAGCCCGGGAGAAGGTGTTAGGCATTCCCGAGTTCTGTGGTTCTAGCACGGTCGCTCAACTGCTATATTTGGCTTAATTATCTGATTTTAAACAATTATGAACCTATGTGAAAATTTAACTCTTTAACCGCTTTTATTCATTTTTTAGAGAAAATTGCAACGTTATCAAAATACGTCTTGAACCACGTCACATAAATGCACCCGCAGTCTTCGGCATATATTATCTAACGTCGAGATTTGGATTTGGGTCACATAAATGTGCACCCGAGTTTAGGAAAATAGATTATTAAATAACGTGCCTAAAGCAACTACGCGTTGTTAACTTTGCGGGAGGCCATGGAAGTTCGCTAAATGGCATGTTCCGAGTTTTAAATATTTTAAAGAACTAATTAAAGAGGGTCACGCAATTGTCATTTTTGTTTTGGCATGGCGCACCTCAATTTATTTTAATTAAGGCATTTCTACGCTAATTCGCGGGGGCCGTAAACTATTTACATTGCTTAACTCGATTCACCTCATTTTAAAGAAGAAAAAAAAATAACTGTTTTCATTTATTCCACAAGACTTCTAATTGCCTAAAAGTTGCCTAATGGATTTATTGAAATTCAAAGAAGATAGTGTTTTATTTTTTTAAGAAAACTTAAACCCAAAATGATAAACTCAGCCTAACAAGCTGCGCATAGAAGAAAGTCCACCACGATACACATATCGACTCTCTCGTGAAATGAAAGCAACCATATTTTGATATTGATTTAATTAAACCAAAAGTAATTTGCGGGTTTTGGGGTTAGAAATGGGCTTGGCTAATAATCCCCTAAGGTCGATTGCACTGGACCGGCTAATGAATTGGTAGCTTCAGCCCAAATGGGCTTATGGTTCAAAAATTCACCGTAGCGGCCCAAATCAGGGGCTAAGCGTCCACAAGCCTACAAAGAGGACAATGGGCTTGATTGAAGCCCAAATGAATAAATGCCGAAATACAACAACTGCTCCTAAGAAATCATTGGGCCACACGATATAGCCCAATTTTCATGATCCATTACACGAACAATCAACGCAATACATATTTTTGATCCTTACTAAATCAACTGCCTCTAAACATGCTCAAAATACATTCTAATGTTAGGAATTTCCTATAATTTTATTCATTCATTATTACCTTGTTACTCTCAATTCAACATTAATCCTTATAACAATACAAAAAATGAATTCAGTAATGCTTATAACACATGCTACCATATCTATTCCAGTTACAGATTCAACATTCTAACCTATGTTTCACTGAACAAGAATCATCAATAAACACCCCCAGAGCACATATTGTCCTTAATTTAATTTGGAATGGATATAGGCTCTTACGAAGTAATTGAACCTCTCTACTACCATAACTTCAACAATACTTACTTAAAAGAGACTCATATCATACTGGCACCATTCCAGAACTAATACATTCCAACAGTTGTAAACAAACTACAGCATATCTTAACTGAATATTGAGAAAAATAACTGGACCAAATGTTCAAAACAGTCCCTTATTACTTAAGCTATACAGGGAGCATTAAAATTTAAGTATGAGCATGTTCTAATACAGGATTCAGCAGCTAAGTACATGTCTTTAGATGGACAAGATATGGGAAGGCACAGGGAATATAATTACAACTACAACATAAAGAAAAATTACAACTTTCATTTCTACATCTCCAATCAAAACATCACATTATATAAATTCCAGAAGTGTGTACCTAGCAATTTGAAAGGAAACAGAAAAGGTAGTGAGAGCAAAGAATAACTGCAGCAGTAACAGGACAGCAGAATCAGTCAGCATTTCAAATCAGCTCTTAAACCCAGGAAGTGAGGTAAAACTCAGAAAACCAGCTCTAATCCAGGAACATGAATCAGACCACCTCAAACCGAACTTGATTCTAGGTTATTTCTAACACCAATACCCAAAAAATGGTTTTCAATTTAGGAGAAAAATTCAGAAATCCACCTCAGAGTCTAATGATAAAGTGTATTTTTAGCTGTTTGTATTCTAGAAATCTCAATTCCCTCTTTTAATGTGTTTAACCTCGGGCCTTCAGAATGTTCTCAATGTAGATTGGATTTCTCTCTATTCAAACTGTTTGGTTTTGTAGAATGTTTTCAGTGTGTGTCCAGTTTCCAGAGTGTTCAAAAATCTATTTTCAATGTGTATCTATTTTTCAGAATGTATATCTCCTATGTATGTCCTGGCAGAATCTCTATCTCTAGGTCCCTTTTTTTATCCTCTACCCCCTTCCTTCTTATAAGTTCTCAAACTCCTTTTCCTCCTGATTTTAGGCACAAAGTTGACAATTGATTAGCTTATTTCAGTCCTTAAATGCATTCCCCACTATTAGTTGTCTTTCATCTTTTACAATCCCACTAACTTTGTGCTTATTAACTATTATATCTTATTGTGCCTCCTAAACTTATTAGCAGCCTCCTATTTTAACTACTGAGGATCCAAATTTCCTAGAATACCCCCTGAAACATTGGTGAATTACTCCCTTATACTAATCCTGAAAACATGCCAGAATATGGGTCAGTTTGACCTAATGGACAATCAAACAGTGGTTCTCAAAACCCTGGATTGATCCCTCCCTGAACCTCAAATGGTTCAGGAAAATCCTGGAGTCCAATTGACTCAAATTGACAGGGTCCAAATGACCAATTCCAGTCCAACCAGTTCATTGACTCGACATCTAATTAACCATTCTACAGATTAACTAATTCGAGTCTAATATTTTATCAAAGAACTGAAATCAAATCACACATAAAAAGGTCCGTAATTTTAAAGTTATTTCTAACAATTTGACTATCAGTATTCACACAAACTAAAAACTAATTCAACTATAATTCTTACTAATACCAAGTTCATATCCCACAATCAAACTTTAATCACAGAATAGAAGAAGAAAAGATTGGATAAGATGAAAAAAAAGAAAAAATGCTGAAAATAACACAATTAATGAAACGAATCCAACAAACAGTTTCGAAATCAAACAATAAGCTGAGATAATTTCCAATAGAAGACTGGTCGAATTTTAATTTGAAATCAACCAGAGAAAGGAAAAAAATGGGGAAAGAGGAACCTCACAATAATTATAAAAAAAAGGAAACTCACCGGTCAGGCTCTAATTTGGAATCATCGTCTTGATTCAGGTCTCGAAGCCCTTCTTCTACCTTTTGATTTTGACCGAAATGGGTCTCGATCCTGTGTTCTCAGACAAGAACACATGATCGAGATCCATTTTGGTCTTAATCATCACTCAAACACTGGCTTTAGGGGTTTTGTCAAAAATTAAGTCTCATCTCTGATTTGAGATTTGACGAGTTTCAAGGGGTTTTGAGGGAAGCTAGGTGGGGATTTGGGGAGATGAGACCCCAGTGGTCATCTGGTGTTAATTTTTTACCAAAGGGAGGTGGCGCCGCCACCGAAGAATATGAGGACGGCGCTAGGGTTCGTCCCTTCGAATCAAGATTCGAAGGGTTCTGATCATATTCGAGGGACGGGGTTTGGATATCTGGGAAGAGGGGGTCGAGGGGAGTATGTGGTGTTAAGGTGGGGTGGTTTGGGAGTTGTCCTCCGCCGTGAGAGATTCCCGGCAGGAGGCGGATGGTGGTGTGAGGTGGTGAAGGTGTTTGAAGCCTAAGAGAGATGAGTGGGGGGGGGGTCTGAGGGGGCTGGGTCAGGGGAACAAATATATACTGGGGTGGGGATTTGATCCAAGCCGTTAGATCAACTGAGATCAACGGCTTGGATCAATTCACTCATGTGAAACAGGGTCGTTTCGGCTGATTAGGGACTGGGTCGGTCCAGGAAAATGGGTCGGGGCTGGATCGGGTGAGGATGGGACGTTTGGGACCGTTGGATCATGTTGATGTTAACAGTTCCGATTAATTGGCATCGAAACGACGTAGTTCTGTCACTATACTACGTCGTTTATCATATCTCTGAGACTGAAGGTTTGGACCGGGTATGCGCGTGAGATTAGGCTGGATTTGGGGGGTATCTGGGCAAAAATCAATTGGGCCAGGGGATTTTTGGCCCAATTTTACTTCCTTTCTCTTTTTATCAATTTTTCTTTCATTTTCTTCCTAAATTAATTTCAAAGTTTAAACCAAAAATCCTAAATAAAACCAAAATTGACTTAAAAAATACTAATCCACTTTAAATAATATTTATCACAAGTAATTAAATACTAAAAATAAAAACAACCACACGATTTGACATTAAATAGTGAAAAATGCAAAAATACATATTTTTTATGATTTTTATTGTTTTGTAAAATAATTAATTATTGATTAATTCCAAAATATCGGTCTAAATCGTAAATATCATTGCAACATATTTTTGATTTTTTTTTATTAATTTACCCAGTAGAACATGCACACACAAATGTAAACAATTACTAAAAATATCACGAAAAATTCACAAAATTGCACACGATAAGACAAACATTTTTGTTTTGATTTTGTGGGAGTAATTAATGTGAGGCAAAAATCACTTACTCACAAGCAACACACAGGGAAATCTCATAACCGTAGAACATTTAAATCCTTAAGTAGTGGTCTAATCCACCACAACCCTTTCGGGATTCGCCCACACATAATTGGCCATAATAATAGAATACTCCTGAATAACATCAATTACGGCGTCCGATAGGCCTCACACGTACCGCACAAATCACACTCATAACTTGATCACGATGATGGAACTGATCTCCACTACCAATATGCCAACTCAATTATGGCTAACCAATCTATCTTCTTTCGATTTACCTTGATCGCCTTAGAAGCAATAACAACTCCATTCAACACATAACACACTTCATTCGCACTTATTCCGAGTGACCTTGAATCACGAGGCCATGCTGTCTCAAATCCCACGAATCATTTTGTATTTCCCAAAAGCTACACTGCAAGTCAAGACATCATAGAACATTCTGGCCACTTCTCATAAGCTGCTACCAAGCCTGAAACCTTGCTGTACCTATAGGCTCGAAATCATTAGGCACCAGACTTTACCCCTTGAATCCACTAGGACCATTACTGAGAGGCACCCACTCTGACTTGGCCCCAAATATGAACAACTCCATGAATATTATAACACATTAATACCCTCTCGTTGAGACACCCGGCGAACATCACTTCCTTTGAAACCTGCATTTATACAAGGCATAAATCCTGAATCCTTCCCCAAGTCTGAACATGAGCCAATAAGGCCAACCATAGCATGCATTTCAACAATTTATTAGCTCGAATTACCATTTATGGTCTTTTCTCGTAGCTGAGATAACCCCTCAATATGCTAATAACTAGAAACTTCGCAAGTAGTTAATCATGCAACCCAATCACAGGCGGTGGGACTCTCCTACTTAGCTTGAAGCCATTATTTCACAACTCTGGAATTCACTAAGATTCTTTAGCTCTTATTAACATAACCTTGCGCAATCAACCGCCTAAATTCTCAGATTCTTTCGATAAAACCCCATTTTATACTCTGAATCATCAACCACATTCACACGACCGATCTCATCGCTGCATAACCAATAGAATTCTTCGCAGAAGCTTCGCCAACCTCGCGACCGCTAAGCTGCTCACAGGGAATAACCCACCTGTGGAAATCACTTCCCGACATCTTCCAATGCTACTGTACGGGATACAATCACTATTACATCAATAACCCATCCTGAGTCCGAGCTCACTCTCTAGCTGCACAAGTCCATCCATCCCTCGTGGACATCACTTAAATGTGCGGCAATAACCTTCTAATTCAAAGTTATATTGTATCATTCTTCTTTTAAGCAACTGCTTTTCGTTACATCCAATCTCCTGCCGCATAATAACCCATACTTCAAATTAGATCCGTAGACCCCAATCACCAATCACTAAAATTCTCAGATCGACCCAAACTCTCCTTAAGGCACGTAGTCATCCTACCATCAAGCCCCTATGTAGCTCCGCCACTCTCCCACTTTTGGCAAACTCACTTCTTTAATCAACTACTCGACCTGCGCTTCTTATACCTGGCCTTCTAGAAGTTTTAAACACTGGCTGACACTTCCCACATGTCCTTCTTCATACTTTGCTGCTCAATTGATGCCTTAAATAAATCCATCCTTGTGGCACTTGAACCCATGAATCGCTACTAACCTTAAACATTTATGAAGATCATGTTTCTCATACCGTCGACATTAGAAACATTGATTCATCTCTAAACTACCGCACCCTGCGATATCTGATAGCCGCATGTTTGATATTATCTCCCAAAAGCTTTCCCCAAAGGCGAATTGTAGAAGGTCATAACACCGACTAGCTTAGTACATTCATCAAGGACAATGACACCTCGTCACAGATGAGAATTCCTCCACGCTTGCAAACACCAAGCCTCGTTACTCCATCATCGCAATCTGCACATACTTAGTCAGAATGCCTTTCTCCCGTCGAAAGTAAAATACTGAATTTCCGAATCACGCACTGAGTAAACTTCCCTTCAAGTCATTCACTGCCTCGATACATAGGCCAACATCCTACCATCATAACAATACTGCGGAACAATTATTCATAAGCATCATGGTAACTTGTGCCTAACCTCAGAGCTCTCAGAAGTACTTCTACTGAGCTGAAATAATAAAATACCCTTTCACAAGGCACCTATAATAGTCCAGTCAACTATACCGGGAGAAACATCCCGCACCACATTCGTAGTACTATTACGATTCTTCAATTCTCGATTTATAACAAGTGCTTCGTGTCGCATAAGATTGAGCAGGAAAGAAACAAAGGCATAAGCCTCATAGGAATCAAATCGCACGATAAGGAATCAAGAAGGGAAGTACTCCTAACAACCTTGTAGCCTCCCGAAAATAAGTACAGACTTCTCCATACCGATCCGTGAGACTCTACTAGACTTGCTCATGACTAGTGAGACCTAAGGGAACCTAGTGCTCTGATACTATGTTATCACGACCCAAAATCCACTAAGGGTCGTGGTGGCGCCGGACACTGCTGTCAGGCAAGCCAACCAAAACACTTGATTAAATTCTCATTTTAAATATTTATGAAATCTCCTCTTTTATACGTTTAAACTATACATAGTAAATTTCACTGAATAAGAAATAAAACATTTAACAACTTTTAAAATTCTGAATAAACCCAAACACATCTCTAGAACCCAGTGTCACAAGTGTATGAGCATTTACTAAGATAGAAATAAAATGCGACATCCATCCGGAATATAGTGGGCAAAAAGTAAATATATTATGCTGGAAAGGGACTATATTAGTTGCGGGCCGCCTCAAATAATGCAACTCACCTAGTCCCAGAATCATTCGCGTTGCTACGACTAATAGGCTACTAACAACACATGAACCTGTGCAACAAAAATGCACAGAAGTGTAGTATGAGTACGAAAACAACGCGTACTCAATGAGTATCCCGTCTAATCTCGAAGAAGTGCAGACAAGATGATCGACTTCGACATTTACTAGTGGTCCAATAATAATGTCAATACATTAAATCATGGATTTCTATAAACATGATTTTAAATCCAATAGAAGGAAACGAGTAAACAATTAATTCGTTAATAGGAAATTTCCAAAACTTTCTTTTCATATTTATCCAACTATTTTCAAGCGATGAAGAGGCAATAACAACTTTAATAAGTTAAAGGCAACAATACCAGCATGCGCAAATAATCACTGTGGGACGTATGGCCCGATCCAACATTAAAGTAAATTGTGCACTACTGAGGGTCGAACCGCTCGACCAATAGATGCATCTATTACTCCGCTCGTGAACTATCCATGCGACGCGGTCAACATAAAATAAATGACCACCCTGCTCGCGAATCATTCATGCGACTCGGGTACACATAAAAATACATGCTCAAATAGCCAATTAAAATTTAACGGGGAATAATTATTCAAATAAAAGCCACTTTTTCTTTTAACAATTTAAAAAAAGAAGTCAAATCCTTTTGAGAATAGATTTATTAATTTGATGTGGTTGAAGCAATTCGAGTTGTCAATAACATTACAAATATTCCAAATATAGCATGCTTTTGGGTCCTATACTACCCGGACTTAAACATAATAGTAGCTACGCACGGACTCCCGTCACCTCGTGCATGCGTATCCCCCACAAATAGGAGCACATAACCAATGAATTCACCTATGGGGACATTTTCCTCTTACAAGGTTAGAAAGGAGACTCACCTCGCTCCGAAGGTCCCACACCCTTCCGAAGACTAGAATCGATGCACAACCCTCCAAAACTAGCCAATAATTATGTAAATCCAATAATATATGTTAAGGTACTCATTATACTCTAATTTATAACAATTCCCAACCTGGATCGAAAAGTTGACAAAAACGCCCTCGGGGCCACGTGCCCGGAATCCGAAATTTTTCGAAGATAAAGTTTTACCCATAGCCTCACAAACTCAAGTATATGATTTTCTCTAAATTCCATACCCAAAATCGTGGTCAAAATCCAAGAACAATAAGTTTCTAGGTTTTCCCTCAAACCCCAAGTTTTCTACAATTTCCTTGCCTAATCCATATATAAACGTTGTATTTAACTCAAAGCTAGCATAAATTACTTACCTCATGATGAGTGATGGAAATGCACCTCAAAGTTGCTCCCAATCGGCTCCAATGGAAGAAAATGGGGTTGAAATGAACCCAATCCCCGATTTTTAAAAGACCTCACTGCCTCAGCTCCCTTGAGCGCTTTTGCGGTTCCGCAGGTGCGGTTCAAAATATCGCTTCTGCGGTCCTCCCTAGGTCGCCCTTTTCCGCTTCTGCGCCACTGCTACCGCAGGTACGGTCCCGTATCTACAGCACCCTGACTGCAACTATGATCCCAGCTCCCTTTACCAGATCCCGCATCTACGGCTTTGTGGCCGCTTCTGCGGCCCAATTCTCGCAGGTGCGGTTATGACAACAACCAGCACTTTAGCCTTCTTCCAAGCTCCAAATTTAATCCGTTAATCATCCAGAATCCACCCGAGGCCCTTGGGACCCAAACCAATCATACCAACCAGTCACATAACATATTACAAACTTGCTCGAGGTCTCAAATCACACCAAACAACGCTAAAATCATGAATCAACCCGCAATCCAAGATTTATTAACTTGAGAACTTCAAATTTATACTTTCGATGCTTAAACATATCATATCACGTCCGATTGACCGCAAATTTTGCACATAATTCATATTTGACACTACGGACCTACTCCAACTTCCAAAATCGCATTCTGACTCCGATATCAAAAGGTCCACTTCTGGTCAAACTTCTTAAAAACCTCCACTTTTCTATCTTTAGCCAAATGACTCCAAAATGACCTACGGACCTTCGAATTCACTTCCGATCGTGCTCCCAACTCCAGAATCACCATATGGAGCTATTCACAGGCTCAAAATCCCAAACGGACATCGATAACACTGAAATGCACTTCAAGCCAAACTTATAAAATTTCTTCATAAATGCTAACTTCCACAATAGGCGCCAAAATGCTCCCAGGTAATCCAAGACCCAATCCGGGCATACGCCCAAGTTCGAAATCATCACACGAACCTGCTGGAACCTTCATATCCCAATTCCTTTATACCTATCCGATTCATTTATTTGAATTTGTCAATAACCTGATTTTAAATCAAATTTTAAAAATATAATGGCATTATGTAATCTATCAAGTAAATCCTTTTTGTTGGGAATCGGATATCTAATCCATCTTAAAACCTTATTAAGGGATTTGTAGTTTATAATTAGTCTAGGAACTCCTCGTTCCTGTTCAGCATGCTTATTAATATATAAAGGAGTGCAAGACCATTTGGAGTTTGAGGGTCCAATTAATCCCTTTAGTTGTAAGGAATCAATTTCCTTTTTGCATAACTCCAAATAATCGGAGTTCATTTGACAAGGTCGAGCCTTGGTAGGGATATTATCCTCAGAAAAGTCTTCTTCATGAGGGAGACTTATGATATGCTTTTCCTGCTCCAAAATTGATTTGGATGATCACCACAAATTGAAGCAGAAAACTAGTTTTTTAGAAGATTAATTTTCTCTATTAATTGAGGATTTTTTTAAATCCTGATCAACAGTAATAGCATAGATTTTATTTTTCTATCACCGGACGCCCGTGGTTACCTGCCATCTCTGTTGGCTGTGGTTGAACTAAAATGTCCAACTCTTCTTCTAGTCTGTATCTAGCTTCCAACTCCCTCCTTGCTCTATGAAGTGTTCTTTCAATTTCAGGATCAAGAGGAAAGATATTGCTCGTGCTTCTACTCCTCCGCATTCAAGTGAAGAGTCTGCGCAACACAAACAAATGTAACTAAAAATTAATGCTCAGTCAAGTAGCTAATTTCTAATTCCTCAGCAACGACGCCAAAAACTTGTTGCGATCAAAAAACCCACGCAAGTGTACGCGATCGATAAATAATATAATGATAAGTAAAGTATCGTTCCCATGAGGAATTATGATCAACTTATTGACTGATGCAAACTCAAACAATTATCAATTGAAGGTCATTTATCTCAAAATACATAAATAACCAATTTACCATTTATCTAATAATTAAACAATAATACAACACAAAATTACTACGACACTTATGCAGTTTTCTTTCAACAATTTATATAAAAGATATTCTACGGTCATGGACTTGCTAGAGATCATGTCAAGTTCTTAGCTTAAGACTGATTTATTGAATTATCTGGGTTATTGATTATATGGTTAATAATACCCATAAGAATCTGTCGAATTCTTATGTGCCTATTCAAGTTAAATTAATACCTATATGTCTATGGTATTAATCTTAACGAAAATGCATTTACAATTCCTATTTTTCAACCAAATAAGGCAATTAAATATATGTCTATCTTAATCGTAATCTTTCACCCGATGCCCAGGATTCAGATCTTGTTCTATTTGATTCTATGTGCAATCAAGAATTTCCTTTTTCAAAATTAACTCAAGATTCATAAATTTTATTTCACTATTAGCTACGCAGTAAAATAATTAATAGCATAATCAAATAAACAACACATAACGATAAATTCAAGATCTTCAATCTAAACTTCAAGCAACATAATCATCTAACACCCATGACCCCAGAATATTTTGGTTTTTAGCTACTCATATTCATACAAATATCAACAATAAAAGTATTAAACATAATATAAGTAAAATACTAGGAGAAAGTTTAGAAAAACTCTTTCAATCTTTGCTCCAAGATGTTGTTCCTCTTGATTATCTTCCCCAAGATGAATCTCGTTCTTCTCCTCTCTCTAGAAATCTAATCTCCTAGTCAATAATGGCAGCTTCTACCTTTTAAGATCATGTGAGAAGGGGGTTTGATAATTATGCCCTTCTAAATCCAAAATATAACATTTCTATGATTTTTACACACCTACGGTGCGCCGGACGCCCCGGGCGACGCGTACATGGATTGGACAGAGGCAGAATACAATTTAACGAAGCAAAACAATTCAAGCATAGAATTTTGTACCGCCGCGGCGCCCCACGCGGCGCAGCAGTGCAATTTTTTGTGCTACTTCATTTTTTCTCTTGTTTTTCTATCCAGACTCGCTATTTGACCCCCGAACACGATCCCGGCTAGATTTATTTAGCTTTTACTCAGACTTCAAAGCCCCAAATTAATCAAAATCATCCCAAATATAATTCATAAGTCGGAATCGCTTCCTGCAAGACATCAAGCATGAATTTAGTATAATTCATTACCATTTAAGCTCAAACCATTGTGAAATGCAATAATTAAAGTGTTGCTACAACAACTAAAACATGAGTTTTTATCCTATGATCAGCATGCATCATCCTCAATACTCTATACATATTGTCTATATAGTCCTGGGGATCCTCAATGGAACTAGATCCTGTAAATAATAGAGGGCCAAGTGAAGAAACTCTCGTACCGTCGAGCTTCTTGTCCGATCTCTCCGGGCATCTGCACCAAACTCTAGTTATTGCTAATGAATAGACACCATCCTATTCAGCAACTGGACTACCTCCCTCATCCCCTGCTCCCCAGTCTCTGATGGGGGAACAATGTGTGCTGGAGGTCCTGCGTCTCTAGCTGCCTTAGGTACTAATGGAACTGTTGAGGCAGGGGTTATTGCATCTCCCTAGGCTCCAAAAAGTGTTGGGGAAGCTAAAACTAGGGGTACTGGAGACTCACTGTGTGCCTTTAAGGGAAATCTATCCCTCTAACCCGATGGGGAATGATTGGTACTTTCCCCGTGATCCATACCTGTCTCTCGGTGTGCCATCTCCTTAGCGTAGGTGGCCTGTTATATAAGAAACACAAAACACGATTTAGATTTCATATGTTCTTATAACTTTACTCTATAGCATGATCTATTAATTGAAAGAAACATATCCATTCCTAAATGCCTCATAGCCTTCTGATTATAATTGTGGTGCAAACAACCCCATAAGCAAGACTCTACTAGACACGGCTTGTGGACTCCCTAGAAAATGACCTGCTCTGATGCCAAGTTTTTCACGCCCCAAACTAGGGAAGGCACGACTGGCACTCGATACTGTATTCGATCGAGTTAGCCACTAAGCATACTAGCTAACTAAATCGGGTCCCAACAAATCGGGCAGCACAACATCTGAAATACTAAGCCTGGGCCATTAAGGTCATGACCTGAATAAAATTAAGCCATATAAACAAAGGTAGACGAGTCAAAATAATAAAGTACTAGCTGGGCGACGAGGCCGTGATTGGAGACATACATGCCTCTCTCTCTCTCTCTATATATATATATATATATATATGGGTTGAAAACTGAAAGCTGCAAAAAGAAACCCAGAATATTGCAATAGCCTCTAAGAGTGTCATAAGCACTGTCGGGACAAGGCCCCGACTATATCCAAACTTTACAACAAAAGTAACCATCCTATAAAAGCACCAGGAATAGGTGGAGCTTACCAACTCCCAGCTGAACCCCAAAATCCTAGAGGAGGGGTCGATCAGAGTTCCTACCTGGACTTGCACACACAAAACAAAAATGCAGTATCCCCAGGCAACAAGACATCAGTATGAATAAAAATATATTGGTATGTAAGGCAGAAAGTAGAATCATTTATAGCCGATGTAAAAAGGTAATAAAGATACCGCCTGACACTTAAACTCTGATAGCCTCCATGGCCGACATCCGACCTCATAGTAATCAAATATGCATGGTATGCTTATGTAATCGTATGTTGTGAATACATATATATTGATGCAAATGCATGACATACCCAGCCAAATGCTAGCAATGGCGGTCTCTCTCGGTAACTAACCGGTATCATATTACCAACCTGTGGCCATTTGTACAGTATATATTGTCTTTCGGGCAAATAGGCCCCTTACCTCCGATTATAGCTTGAAGTCCATGCATAATATGCCATGTATTATATGAACTTTGAATGCACATAATAGGCTATAACACGAACTTAGCCAATCTTGGCTCATTGGTACTCTTATTGTCATAATTCATAATCACCTTCGTATAGTATACAATTGTCTCGTGGAACCTCATATATTTTTTTTAGCTTGAAAACTTAACTCGACTTTTAAAAAGATAAATTAACTCTGAAGATGTTCGTAAAAAGCTTAAGGTACTTCACTGGTCCTTATACCTGATTTTTTGATAATTAGTAAAAGAATGTATTTCAAAAATCAAGTGTTTTAATAGTTTAAACATAAAAACTATATTTGAGATTTTTAGAAATCGACATGTCACTTTAGAGATTTTAAAATACACTTTAACAAGGAAAAAGGGGTGATCGCAAATACTAAATGCCTTTATTTTTAAGTCACACAACCCAAAGACAAATAAGAATTCATATATATAGACATATAGTTAAGAAAGCCGACAAAATGACATATATAGATGTTGAATACACTATTTAACCGAACGACTGGAATATCTACCTAATAGCATCATTAAAATACTTCAGCTACGATCCCAATTCCTTTCACATAAGGTCTTTCTAGCAATAGAATATTAAAATATCACATTTGACGTCTTAGGAATTTCCTAGAATTCATGCTAAAAGGAAGGCAGAGCATAGCCTTAACATACCTCTCTAACGAACGTCTAAATGCCTGTAGTTCCTTCATAAAAGTTGTTCCTTACATCCTAAGCTTCGAAAATACTATATATATATATATATATATATATATATATATATATATATATATATATATATAT
>MU778024.1:56873-72589 GCA_026770625.1 Nicotiana glauca
CTCGCGAGTCATGAGCCGGTTTAGTAGAGTCTCGCGGATCGGTACGTAAATGTCCGTATCTATCCTCGGGAGGTTGTAGAACCTTTAGGAAACACTACACTTCCTTGAAATTCATATCGTGCAGCTTGTTGCTATGAAAACTAAATTTTCGTATTATATTCTCTCGCAGATGGCGAGAACCCGTGCTAACGGACATGGCGGACGACCACCAGTGCCACCTAGAGGCCGTGGTCGCGGTAGAGGCAGGGCAGCAGGGACAGCACCTGCTGACCCACCAGTTGACCATGCTCAGGGTCAGATTCCAGCACCAGTTGACCAGGCTCAGGGTCAAATTCCAGCTGTAGATGCTCTAGCAGCACCTGTTCAGGCACCGGCAGTGCCCATCGTGATTCCTGGTCTCCAGGAGGCTTTGGCTCAGATCTTGTCCGTCTGCACTGGCCTGGCTCAAGTGGTTTCAGACACTACAGCAGCGGCTACTTCTTAGACCGGGGGTGGTCATCAAACCCTCGATGCTCGTACACCCGAGCAGGTTATTCAGGGCTTACAGACACCTGGGGTAGCTCTAACTCAACCAGTTCAGCCAGCTGCACCAGTTGCACCAGTTGTTCCAGTTGCGCCAGTCGTACCAGCTCCAGCTCATGTGGTTCCAGCTATACCGGATGACGAGCAGCGTCGGTTGGAGAGGTTCGGTAGGCTTTAGCTCCGACACTCAGTGGTGTTAAGGGCGAGGATGCCCAGGGTTTTCTGGATAAGTGCCAGTGTATGCTTTGTACTGCGGGTATTCTGAAGTCTAGTGGAGTGGCTTTTACTACCTTCCAGTTCACAGGGCCTGCATTTACTTAGTGGGAGGAGTTCGAGAGAGAGGCGTAGGCCTATTGGAGCAGCGCCCCTCACGTGGCAGCAGTTCTCCATGGTATTATTGGAGAAGTATGTACCCCAGTGTCACAGGGAGGAGCTGCGTCGTCAGTTCGAGTGGTTGACTCAGGGAGATATTACAGTGACTCAGTATGAGTTGAGGTTTACATAGTTAGCTCGGCATGCTACATGGATGATCCCGACAGATCTCGAGAGGATCAGGAGGTTTGTGGATGGTCTCAACTATCGGATCTGTATATTGATGACTAGAGAGAGGGCTACAGTAGTTATATTTGAGGAGGTATTTGATGCGGCTCGTGAGATTGAGACAGATCATCGTCAGGAGCGTGAGGAGAGGGAGGCTAAGAGGCCTCGCGGTTCAGGTAGTTTCAGTGGTGCTCCGTCTAGGGGCAAGTTCCAGCGCAGCAGAGGTCGTTCCTTTAGACCTCCTCAGTCAGGTTGTTCAGAGTCCAGTGGGGCTTCGTCAGGCTGTGGTCATCAGCAGAGCCAGCCTGCACTGAGTGCCCTTCCAGCTCAGAGCTCTGCTCCTACTTCTTTAGCCCAGGGTTTATCTATAGCGAGGGGTTCCCATCAGTCCCCTTCTCTAGCTCCAGGCCATTGCTACGAGTGCGGTGAGTTGGGTCATATGAGGAGACAGTGTCCCCGGTTCTGTAGTAGACAGTCCCAGCAGAGGGATCAACCCTCATCTTCTGCTCCTATTTCTTCAGCACCCACTCAGTCAGCTAGGAGTGGAGAACAGGTATCCAGAGGTCGCCCCAGGGGTGAGGACCGTACTGGCAGTGGTCAGGCTTGATTCTATGCACTTCCAGATAGGAGAGACGTCGGTGCATCAGATGCAGTCATCACAGGAATTATCTCAGTCTGCCATAAGGATGCCTCTGTCTTATTTGATCCTGGATCTACCTACTCCTGTGTATCTTTATATTTTTCTCATCATTTGGGTATGACCCGTGGTTGTCTTGCCTTGCCTGTGCATGTATTTACCCCGGTGGGTGATACTCTTATTGTGGATCACGTATATCGATCCTGTCTTGTTACTATTGGGGGTCAGGAGACCGAGTTGACTTGTTATTATTAGGCATGGTGGATTTCGACGTGATTCTGGGTATGGATTGGTTATCTCCGTACCATGCTATTCTGGACTGTCATGTCAAGACAGTTACGTTGGCCATTCCGGGTATTCTGAGGATCGAGTGGCGAGGCGTGACTGACTATGTACCCAGCAGGGTGATTTCCTTCCTAAAAGCCCAGCGGATGGTTGGAAAGGGTTGTTTGTCGTACTTGGATTTCATTAGAGATGTTGGAGCTGAGACTCCTAGTCTTGATTCGGTTCCCGTTGTGAGGGATTTCCCTGATGCGTTTCTAGCAGACCTGCCGGGCATGCCACTGGACAGGGACATTGACTTTGGTATTAATTTGGTGCCGGGCACTCAGCCCATCTCTATTCCTCCTTATCGTATGGCACCAGCTGAGTTAAAGGAATTGAAGGAGCAAATTTAGGAACTCCTAGATAAGGGGTTCATTCGCCCGAGTGTGTCACCGTGGGGTGCACCGGTTTTGTTTGTCAAGAAGAAAGATGGCTCAATGAGGATGTGTATTGATTACAGGCAGTTGAACAAGGTAACGGTGAAGAACAAGTATCCTCTACCGCGCATTGATGATTTGTTTGATCAGCTCCAAGGAGCGAGGGTGTTCTCGAAGATTGATCTTCGTTCAGGCTATTACCAGCTGAAGATTAGAGATTCTAAAATTATGAAGACAGCTTTCAGGATGAGATATGGGCACTATGAGTTTTTGGTTATGTCATTTGGACTGACTAATGCCCCAGTCACGTTCATGCACTTGATGAACAGTGTGTTCCAGCCGTATCTGGATTCCGTTGTGATTGTGTTTATTGATGACATCCTGGTGTACTCGCGTAGCCAAGAGGAGCACGCGCAGCACTTGAAGGTGGTATTGCAGAGATTGAGAGAGGAGAAGCTTTATGCGAAGTTCCCTAAGTGTGAGTTCTGGCTTAGTACTGTGACTTTTCTGGTACACGTGGTGTCTATTGATGGTATTCAGGTTGACCCAAAGAAGATAGAGGCGGTGCAGAGTTGGCGTAGACTGTATTCAACTACAGAGATCCGGAGTTTTCTTGGTTTGGTGGGGTATTATTGCCGGTTTGTGCAGGGATTTTCATCTATTGCTTCGTCCTTGACCAGGTTGACGCAGAAGGGTGAACCGTTCGTATGGTCGGATGAGTGTGAGGAGAGCTTTCAGAAGCTCAAGACAACTTTGACCACAGCTCCAGCATTAGTCTTGTCGTCATCTTTAGGTTCTTATACCGTGTATTGTGATGCATCGAGAGTTGGGATAGGTTGTGTGTTGATGCAGGAGGGTAGAGTCATTGCTTATGCTTCTCGTCAGTTGAAGCCTCATGAGAAGAACTACCCTGTTCATGATTTAGAGTTGGCTGCCATAGTTCATGCCTTGAAGATTTTGAGGCACTATTTGTATGGCATGTCCTGCGAGGTGTATACTAATCATCGCAGTCTCCAGCACTTGTTTAAACTGAAGGATCTAAATTTGAGGCACCGGAGGTGGCTTGAGTTACTCAAGGATTATGACATCACCATTTTATGTCATCCGGGGAAGGCAAATGTAGTGGTCGATGCTTTGAGCCGAAAGGCGGTTAGTATGGGCAGCCTGGCGTATATTCTAGTTGGGGAGAGACCCTTTGCAGTTGATGTTCTGGCTTTGGCCAATCGGTTAGTGAAGTTAGATATTTTAGAGCCTAGCCGGGTGTTGGCTTGTGTTGTTTCTTTGTCTTCTTTATATGATCACATTCGTGAGCACCAGTATGATGATCCACATTTGCTTGTCCTTAAAGACAGAGTTCATCATGATGATGCCAGGTATGTTACTATTGACAGTGATGGTGTGTTGAGAATGCAGGGCTAGATTTGCCTGCCCAATGTGGACGGGCTTCGAGAGTTGATATTACAAGAGGCCCACAGCTCGCGGTATTCGATTCATCCGGGTGCCGTGAAGATGAACTAGGATTTGAGACACCATTACTGGTGGAGAAGGATGAAAAAGGATATTGTGAATTATTTGGCTCGGTGTCTCAACTGTCAGCAGGTCAAGTATGAGCATCAGAGGCCCGGTGGTGTGCTTCAGCATATAGATATTCCCGAGTGGAAATAGGAGCGAATTACTATGGACTTTGTGAGTGGTCTCTCTCGGACAGCGAGGAAGTTTGATTCAGTTTGGGTGATTGTGGATAGGCTGACCAAGTCCGCACACTTCATTCCGGTATGTACCACCTATTCTTTGGAGCGGTTAGCGGAGATTTTTATCCTGGAGATTGTATGATTGCATGGGGTCCCAGTTTCTATTATATCAGATAGGGGTATTCAGTTTGCCTCTCAGTTCTAGAGGACTTTTCAGCGAGAGTTGGGTTCACAGGTAGAGTTGAGCACAACGATTCATCCTCAGACAGACGGGCAGTCCGAGCATACCATTCAGATATTGGAGGACATGTTGCGTGCCTGTGTTATTGATTTTGGAGGTTCTTGGGCTGATTACTTGCCTCTTGTAGAGTTTGCTTACAATAACAGCTATCAATCCAGCATTCAGATGGCGCCGTATGAAGCCTTATATGAGAGATGGTGTAGATCTCTGGTTGCCCAGCGAGGCTAGATTATTGGGGACAGAGTTAGTTCAGGATGCCTTAGAGAAGGGGAAAGTGATCCAGGAGAGACGTCGTCCAGCTCAGTCACGTCAGAAGAGCTATGCGGACCGGAAGGTTCGAGATGTATCTTATGCAGTGGGCGAGAAGGTCTTGTTGAAGGTTTCGCCTATGAAAGGCGTTATGAGGTTTGGAAAGAAAGGGAAGCTGAGTACTCCGTTCATTGTACCTTTTGAGATACTTAGGAAGATTGGGGAGATGGCCTATATGCTTGCTTTGCCACCTAGCTTGTCGGGAATCCATCAGGTGTTCCATGTTTCTATGCTCCGGAAGTATGTTGGGGACCCGTCTCATGTATTAGACTTCAGCACAATCCAGTTGGATAAGGACTTGACCTACAATGTGGAGTCGGTGGCTATATTGGGTCGTTAGGTTCGAAAGTTGAGATCTAAGGACATAGCTTCGGTGAAGGTACAATGGAAAGATCGGCCCGTGGAGGAAGCCACTTGGGAGACCGAGGAGGAGATGCGGAGCAGATATCCTCACTTGTTTGAGACTCCAGGTATGTTTCTTGACCCGCTCGAGGACGAGCATTTTTTTAAGTTGGGGAGGATGTAACGACCCGACCCATTGTTACGAGAGTTACTGCCCCGTTTTCCCCGTTTTATGCTTCTATATGTTTCATTATATGTGTTTGAAGAATTTGAAGTAATTCGGACAGAGTTCGGTTAGAAATGAGACGATAAGTCTCTTTATGAGGAGGTTAGTTTGGAAACGTCAACCTAATGTTGACTTACGAGTTAGAAGGCTCGGAATGGATTTCCGATAATTCGACTAGTTTCGGGGGATGATTTGTGACTTAGGAGCGCAATCGGAATTGAATTTGGAGGTCCGGTGTAGAATTAGGCTTGAATTGGCTAAGGTTGGATTTTGGCGAATTCCGGTTGATAGGTGAGATTTTGATCCGAGGGTCGGAATGGAATTCTGAGAGTTGCAGTAGCTTTGTTAGGTGATTTTGGATATGTCTGCAAATTTTCAGGTCATTCGGATGTTGTTTGGTCAGGTTTTTGATTGAATGCGCATTTCAGAAGTTTTAGTTTAACTTAGGCTTGAATCTGTGGTAATTCAATGATTTTGGTATATATGATGGCCTGAGGGTTTGAAACCCCGGCTTATCACATTGTGATGCTATTGTAGGGTGTGACTCGCACCCCATGGCAGGTGCGAGATTAGTTATGACTGGGGATTGTGACTTGGTCCATCCCGAACAAGAATGTTTCTATATTGGCGACTGATACACACCCTGTATTGAATATATCTGGGCTTATTGCCATGTTTGGGGCCTTGTGCCGATCTGTAGCATCCTTAGAGGAGTAATATCATTGTGATAGCATGCTTTGTATAATCATTGATCTCAGTCCTGTGTTTAATCACAGTTATGGTATGCTAAGTCACTTTTCCTGAAGTTAAATATCTAAAAGTATATTCTTCTTAATAAATTGGAAATTGGGAAATTAATTGAATTTGTTACGTGACTCATATGCATATTGTGGACTGAGTATGGATCGGGCTGCACGTCGCAGCGAATGTTATGACTATATTGCGCTTGGGCTGAAAGAGCCCGTCCGGAGTCTGTACACACCCCCAGTGAGCGTCGTCGACGTAAAATGGATCGGGCTATACGCCACAGCGTGTTCATGTGCATTGCATTGCATCCATACATTTTACTTTACTGTTATATTTAAAGTTGTTTTGCTGTTGGTTCGTAATAAGGTGTCGGACTTTTAGTTTTAGCTTTGCTTTGTGGCATTTCATGGATTTCTTATCTTCAGACATTTTATATGCTTATTACTCACTGAGTTGGTATTACTCACCCCTACTCACTGCACCTTGTGTGCAGATTCAGGTGCACCGGAGGCTTAGCTAAGCAGTCGTTGTCTCCAGAGCTTATCAGAGTTTTTGAGGTAGTTGCTTGACGTTCGCAGGACCTGACTACTCTTCCTATTTCAGTTTTATTTATATATACATTCCTAGACTTGTGTATTTTCGTTCAGAGATTGTTATCCAGTTTGTTTTAGAGTCTCTAGACTCGTGACCCCAGATCTTTTGGGAGTATTTTTATCAGACTCCGTATTTCTCAGTATTATACTTCTATAAATATTGGATTATTATTCTAAAACTATTTTATTCTCCTTAAATTGTCGGTTTTTGAGATTCATTGTTGAATTGGGAGCGACTGTTGGTCAGGCTTGCCTAGCTTTAGGGTTTGTGCCATCACGACCGGGTCTGGGTCGTGACATGAACAGTGTGATATTATAATACCTCATAACACATTACTCTTCGCATATTAGACACTATTAGTCTTATCCTATAGGTGCAAGTTAACTTAAACCTTCCGAACGCGCAGGGTGCTACCCGAGCCATTTCTTTAACCACGAACCTTTGTTTAAGGGATTCCTTTGACCTAAAGTTTTAGTTTAGTTCCATGATATTACCACACATTTTCAGTATTATTCTCCCAATGTACTATATCCAATCATATATACCTAATATAACCACGCCACGCCACGTTACGTATATTACGTAGGAGAAGAGAAAAAAACACATAGGGTCTCACAGTTTGAGCTTTAAAGTATGAAATGTCGAGCACTTGATTAGTCCTTCCATGAGGTCCTTTTCCTGAAAAAGAAAAAACATACGGGACTCAGAGGTACGATTTTAGATGAAGACTGCTTAACCCATATAAATTTCCATCACAAGAGTTGTAACCCTAGACCGGAAATTATGTTCTTTCCACATGTCTTTTAGTTCGTGATTCATCATTTAGTGCGGGCTAGATTTTTGCCTATCTTCTAAAATCATTAGTAAAATTTTAATATTCCAAAAATGAAAATCGTTAGTGAAGATACCTGCCCATGGGTATTTCCTTTCTTTAGACGTAGTATCTCTTTAGATGAATAACATTCCAATTTGAAGGTAGAATCTTGCCATCAAATGTTTCAAGCTCATATGCTCCTTTTCCTATGATACCATGAATCTTATAAGGCCCTTCTCAAGTTGGACTTAACTTTCCTGCATTGGCTGCCCTCATGGATTGGAAAACATTCTTGAGTACATAGTCTCCAATCTTGAAGTATTTGAGATGAGCTTTCTGATTGTAATACCGCTCAATGAGTTATTTTTGTGCTGCCATCCTTATTAATGCAGCTTCCCTCCTTTTTTCAAGTAAATCTAGCTTTATCCGCATCTCTTCTTCGTTCGATTCTTTAGAAGTATCTCGTGTTTGGTTCCCCTATCTCGACTGGAATTAAGGCTTCAGTCCCATATACAAGTGAAAATGGTGTTCCGGTTACTTCTTTTCGATAAGCCCACAAGACTCCAGGTAGTACCTCTGGCCAATTGCCTTTAGATTCTTCCAGTCTTTTCTTCATGTTGTTGATAATGACTTTATTTGTTGATTTATCTTGTCCATTACCCAATGGATGGTAAGGCATTGAGGCAATCCTTTTAATTTGCCAACTTTGGAAAAAAATTGTGATTTGTGCGCCTATATATTGCGGGTCGTTATCATATACGATTTTCTTTGGTACCCCGAATCGGTATATGATGTTCCTCCAGATGAAGTCTCTCACCTCTTTTTCTCGTACTTGTTTAAAAGCTCCCGCTTCTAGCCACTTAGTAAGATAGTCAGTGAGCACTAATAATCTCGGCATTTTCTTCTCTTGGTATCTGCATGACTTTCCAAGTTTGAAATTTCCTGACTAAATCCCTTGCCTTTTGCGGGTATTGCTGCATCCTTGCCTCCCTAGCTGTATAAGTCCCCTGCATCTGGTTAACATCAAGCTGCGAGTCGCTTTTGATTACTACCTGCTCTATTCTGAGCTCTCGTGCCAACTCTAAACCTGCAATCACAGCTTCATATTCTGCCTCATTATTAGTGATTGGATGGCACTTTATTGCTTGTCTTATGGTTTCACCCGTAGGTGGTACCAGGACAATTCCCAGACCTGCTCTTTTTACATTTGACGAATCTTGAGTAAATAAGGTCCATGTACCTGGTCACGACCCCAACCCCGGTCGTGATGGCCCCCAACACAATGCTAGGCAAGCCCAACCGTTCCAACACTCTCAATCTCTTTTATAGAATTTATAACCAATTTATAGGATTAAATGCCAATTAACATAAGTTTAACTCTGCAACAATATGTATAAACAGTGCGGAAACCAAGAAAATGCCAATATAAATCCCACCGATCTGGTGTCACGAGTCGAGAGCCTCTAATACAGATCTGAGTAGCAGCCTATACATAAAATAGTCTAGAATGCGGAAATAAAGAGGATAAGGGAAGAAATCGGGTCCTGCGGACGCCATGCAGCTACCTCGATAACTCCAGAAATAAGCTGAACAGCAGCGGAAAGCTCAAACTATGCCTCCGGGATACCTGTATCTGAACACATGGTGCATGGAGTAAATTGAGTACTCCGACTCAGTGAGTAATAGCAATAAATAATGATTGACGGAAAGAAAACTCGTAAAAACACTACGTAGTTCTATATAAAAATAGTAAGTACATTAAACAACAGCTAAATGAGAAAGTCAGGTGAATATCCCTCAAACCAGTACACAACTCATTTACTCCTCTCAATGACCGGTAGTTTAATTATACCACTGCGGCGTGCAGCCCGATCCGTACAGTATACTGCTGCAGTGTGAAGCCCAATCCATATATATATATACTGCTGTGGCGTGCAGCCTGATCCAATAATAATAGTCGACTGCGCTCACTGGGGGTGTGCAGACTCCGGAGGGGCTCCTTCAGCCCAAGCGCTATACTACTGCGGCATGCAGTCCGATCCATATAATATACTACTGCGGCGTGCAGTCCGATCTTTATAATATACTACTGCGGCGTGCAGTCCGATCCATATATATAAAATACCCTCACTATGGGGGTCCTCAACCCCTCTCAGTCAATATAGACTTGGCTTTTCGGGCACACTCAGCTAAGACAGGATTCCCAACCCACAAGTTATTCTCATTAGGATTTACCATTTCTAAAGCCGATTTATATTATGTTTATTAGTTAAGAACATGATTGAGGGTATGATTTCAACAAGTAAAGTGAGGTCAACTAGTACAAATGCCCACTAAGGGTTCTACAGATCGGCACAAGGCCCCAAACATGGCAACTAGCCCAGAATATAATGATATTAATTAAGTCTCAGTCAAAAGTACAGTAGAGTCATCAAACGGGATGGACCGAGTCCGAATCCCCATTAGTGATAGACCCCACGCTCATCATACAACATGTGTCTTATCTCATCATAGTACCACGTTGTGCAAAACCGGGGTTTCAAACCCTCAGAACATCATTTATAACCATTACTCACCTCAAGCCGGCCAAAATCCTAGCTCGCTTTGCCCTTGCCTCGCAAATCAACCTCCTCGAGCGTCGAATCTGATCAAAACCACAAGGAATACGTTACAATAGGCTAAGGGAACACAACCCAATCGAAAAGACTCGAAAAATATCAAAAATTATGAAATTGGCAAAACCCGAGCCCCGGGCCCACTTCTCGAAAAATCAGAAAATTCAAATCACCAAATTACTTATCTCTCCACGAGTATATACATATCAAATTTACCAAAATCCGAGCTCAAATGCTCCCTCAAACCCCAAATTTTCATTCAAAAAGTCAAGCCCTAATTCTTCCCTTTTTAATCAAATTTCCATGAATTTAAGTGTTGAATCCACAATTAAATGACGTTTCTAGGCCAGAAGACTCACCTCCAATCGATTTCCAGTCAAAACTCTCTTTAATCCTCGTCAAAAACAATCAAGGTTACTCAACAATGGAGGAAATGGGACTTGGTTCGCAGATGAAATGTTTAATAAAACCCTTCTGTCAGCCCAGATTTTACTCTATGTGATCGCATCCAAGCCTCTGCGATCGCAAAGCACAACATTCCCAGGCCTCCAAAATGGCCTATGAGAACGCGACCCCTTTACTGCGATCGCACTGCTTCACCAATCAAACCTACGCGATCGCATACACTACTCCGCGATCGTATTGAACAAAATACCCCTCAGGACCTCAGGTCCATTTAACACTATGCGATCGCAATACACCTTATGTGATCGCAATGAACAACCTCTTCAACCTATGTGATAGCATACCCTATTCCGCGATCGCAATGAGTAATCATAACAGCTCCCCAAAACCTTCTACGTGATCGCAATGGTCCTCCTGCGATCGCGAAGAACAAAAATGTGTGCAACATTCCAGTTGAAATCTGCAACTTTCAAAAGCCAAGATTGGTCCGATTGACCATCTGAAATCACCGCGAGGCCCCCGGGACCTCAACCAAAAGTGCCAACCCATCCTAAAACATCATTCAAACTTGTTCCAATCATCAAAACACCACAAACAACACCAAAACCATCAAATTACATCGGATTCAAGACTAAATTTCTTAAAAACTCCCGAAATACGCATTTGATCAAAAACCCGATCAAAACACCTACTAATGATCTGAAACTTTGCACACACATCCAAAATCACCTAACGAAGCTACTGCAACTCTCGGAATTCCATTCTGACCCCCGGATCAAAATCTCACCTACCAACCGAAATTCACCAAAATACTAACTTCGCCAAATCAAGCCAAATTCTACTACGGACCTCCAAAATCAATTCTACTCACACTCCTAAGCCAAAAATCATCCCCCGAAGCTAATAGAATCACGGAAAGTCACATTCGAGCCCTCTAACTCAATAGTCAATACTCAGTTGACTTCTCCAAAACAAGTCTTCCTTAAAAAGACTAAGTGTCTCATTTGCATCTAAAACCAATCCAATTCGACTCAATCACCTCAAATACCGAAAATGAAGCATAGAGAAACATAAGATAGGGGAAATGGGGCGGTAACTCATGTGACGACGGGCCGGGTCGTCACATACCTAGATTAGATCCATTAAATATCTGTAGTTCTTTTTCTACTTCTAACTGTATCCCTTGGCTAAAATCTGCCACGAAATCTGCTACAACTTGTGACTTTATTATAGTTCTAGGTTGATATGTAATGTCATATTCACTTAGTTCTATAGCCCACTTGGCTAATCTACCTGATAACTCTTGTTTATGCAATATATTACGTAAGGGGTACGCAGTTACCACGGAAATGGGATGATATTGGAAATAAGGTCTTAATTTCCTAGATGCCATAATCAAAGCTAATTCAAGTTTTTCTAACTGAGGATATCGAGTCTCAGCATTGAGAAAAGATTTTCTAACATAAATCGGTGATTGCTTACCTTGGTCTTCTCAAGCTAATACGACACTAGCCGCCACTTCTGAAACTGCAAGGTATATAATCAATTTCTCCCCATTTTTTGGTTTAGCTAACGGTGGTAGATTTGATAGGTACGCCTTTAAATTTTTAAGTGCTTGTTGACAGTCTTCAGACCATTCAAATTGGTTTTGCTTCTTTAAAGCTGAAAAGAATTTGAAGCCCTTTTCTGATGACTTGGAAATAAACCTGCCCAGGGCTGCTATTCTTCCTGTTAGCCTTTGTACTTCTTTTTTGCCCATGAGTATAACCGGAATTTCTTCAATAGCTTTAATATGCACATGATTTACTTCAATGCCACGGTTAGAAATAAGAAATCCCAAGAACTTACCTGATGAGACGCCAAATACACATTTCTTAGGATTTAACTTCATATTAAATTTGCGAAGAATCTAAAATGTTTCAGTCATTTGTTGAATGTGGTATCCTATTTGTTGTGATTTAACCAACATATCGTCTGTATACACTTCCATAGTTTTGCCCAAGTGTTCTTGGAACATTTTTGTCATCAGCCTTTGATATGTGCCCCATCATTCTTTAAACCAAATGGCATGAATTTGTAATAGTAAGTTCCCATGTCTGTGATGAAGGAAGTATTTTATTCATCTAGAGGATCCATTTTAATTTGATTATATCCTTAATAGGCATCTAAAAAACTTAACAATTCATGCCCTATAGTAGCATCAATTAGTTGAATTATGTGTGGTAATGGAAAAGAATATTTAGGGCAAGCTTTATTTAGATTAGTGTAATCTACACAAACTCGCCACTTACCATTCTTTTTAGGTACTACAACAGTATTAGCCAACCAATCTGGATACTTTACCTCGCGGATAGACCCAATTTTTAAAAGTTTTTGCACCTAATCTTGAATCACCTGGTTCTTGAAGGAGCCTTGCTTCCATTTCTTTTGTTTGATTGGTAGGTACAATGCATCTTCATTTAATTTGTAGGCCATTACCTCCGGTGGTATACTTGTCATATCTTAATGGGACCAAGCAAAACAATCTATGTTATCCTTTAAAAATTCAATCAACTTACGTGTCATTTCCGGGATGAGGTTGGTTCCAATGTAGACTTTTCTGTCTGGCCAATGTACAAATAGTACCACAACCTCTATTCCCTCGATCATTTTTTTGATATTTTCATTTTTCTCTAGTTCCTAAATAGTATCGAGCCCCATCTTCAATTGAGGTTCGTGTCCATGCGTCATCAACTGCCTTTTGTGATTTCTATTTTCATCACTTTTTGCATTTGAATCTTCCACTGAATTAATGCTCCGTGAATCTTGTTGGTCACCACGGATTTTTCGTATCCTCTATTATTATGGGAATTTTATAACTTGATGCAAGGTAGATGAAACATCGTCCATTTCATGAATCCATGGTCTGCCAAGAATCATATTGTAGGTCATATACATTTCTACCACCTGAAATTTCGTGTCTTTGACCACTCCTTCTGTGAATGTGGTGAGTATTATCTCTCCTTTTGTTACAACGCTCGAGTTGTCAAAATCAAATAAGGTGTGTGCCTTGGGTATCAGCTTATCATCAGCTTGCATCTCGTTTATCACTCTTAATAGAATGATATTCACGGAACTACCTAGATCAATCAAAACTCGTAGTATATTAGTGTCATATACAATCAAAGATATTACTAGTGCATCATTATGCGGGATTAGCACATCATATGCATCTGTATCATCAACTTAGTTGTCGTGTATGTTACGCCATTGATCTCTTCTCCTCCACTTATGAAATTAACCGTCATTTTTCACGAAAAAGGTTTTGGGGGCTCCTGCCTATTCTTCATATGTGCTTACTTTCCCTTTTCACTAAACAATTTGGTTAAATATCCTTAGTTTAATAAATATTCAACTTCACCTTGCATCAATCTACAATCCGCAATTTTGTAACATGATCGTTGTGAAACTCGCACCAAAAATCTAGATTTCTTCTGTTTGGGTTTGATATTATTTTCTTTGGCCACCGTACCTTGTCTCCTGTGCTCCTTAAAATAGCCACCAACTCGGATGTGCTAAAATTAAAATTGTAACCGCCGATATTTGCCTTCGAGCTTCTGTCAGTATTTCATGTCTCTCACGTGTTTCGTTCTTTTCCGAACCTTGATGATGAACCTGACTCTCTATCTTGTGATCTATGACCGTACCTCAGGTTTTCTTATTTTGAACATGAGTCCCTTTCTGCTGGTCCCATGTAAGGTTCGTACCTATTTTTACCGACCTTTTTTCTGTTTCAGGTCATCTTGAACTTACCATTTCCTCTTTTCGAGACTGAGTGACGGTATCCTCTTCTATCCGCAGCTTCATGATGTATCTATTATGAATATCATTCTAAGTTGTTTCTTGAAATTCTCATAGACTTTCCTTGAGTCTCCTCGTGGCTTCTGAATGTTTTCCATTTAGATTACTAGCAAATACCATAGCCGCTAAATTATCAGGTACACATGGCAACACATCCTTTTTCGCTGGAATCTATCTATGAATTCCTTGAGCAGCTCTATATCTCCTTGTTTTATTTTGAAAATATCCTCCATTTGTTTTTTAACTTTTTGAGGTCCCGAGTGTGCTTTGATAAATGAATCTGCAAGCTCAGCAAAAGAATCTATACAGTTTTCGGATAAAAGAGAGTACTATGTTAATGCTCCCTTAGTGAGTGTTTCTCCAAATTTTCTGACCAATACCGATTCAATTTCTTGCTTGGTCAAGTCGTTGCCGTTTACACCTGTTGTGAATGCAGTTACGTGATCCTGTGGATAAGTTGTTCCATCATATTTTGAAATATCAGGAATCTTGAATTTCTTCGAAATTGTTAGAGGAACAGCACTGGGACATGCTCCTGAACTGGCGCGGCTGGTGTATCTACAAGTGCTGCCCTAGTTGTTGTGCGGGCCACACCTCTACCCCTACCACGACCACGACTGCATCCTTGGCCTCTAGTGGCCCCAGCTGGTGGTACTGGTGGTCATCCATCCCGACTGGTAGCGCGTGTCCTTACCATTTGCGAGAGAATAGAATAACAAAAATTTAGTACTCGAATCAACAAATTCACACGACAAGAATTTCAAAAATATGAAGTTTTCCAAAAGGTTCTACAGCCTCCCAAGGATAAATACAGACGTCTCCGTACCGATCACCGAGACTCTACTAAACCTGCTCATGACTCGTAAGGCCTATGTAACCTAGGCTCTGATACCAACTTGTGACGCCCCTGAACCCGGACCCACTCGTGATGGCGCCTCTCGTGAAGACAAGGCCAACCGACACACTTCAAATTCATTTTTAAGCAATTAAAATTGTAAGGCCCCGTGAAATCCCTCGCAAAGTCTCCCCATCAAATTACTACATAAGATATGGCTAAATCCTTGAAGAAAATCAAGTGAAGACCCCTAGACCTTCATCTCAAGAGGTAAGACTTCATCACCCCAACTCTTTTTTTTTTCTTAGATATAAGGGGTCACTAGTGAGGTGATTCATGGGTATAACAATGGATTCCTTACATGCATATCAAACCTTAGAGTAGTGGGAGGTGGTGAATTAAAGAGGGGTACAAAATGATATAAATTGCTCTCAAAAGGGGCCTAAGATCACATTGCACCTCTAGGGTTTGTCAATATGCTTGAACCAAGCTAGAGTCTCAATCTCGTCTCTAATTCTCAATTTTATTTGTAATTCTTACTCAATAGATCGAAGTGCTAAGAGTTCCGGAAATTCGTAATAGAGTAAGGAAAGCTTTATTGAGATATGTATGGCTAAAACCCCCTTTTTATTAGAAATTGAGCTCCATTGTCATTTA
>MU778024.1:76414-91932 GCA_026770625.1 Nicotiana glauca
CAGTACAACTCAAATGTACTGACGTCCCATTTGCCGGGGGTGCTACATTCGTGTTATGGTTGAAGGTGGTTCTATAGCAGGCACTCCAGTCCACCGGCAGTAGCACCTCCTTCACTTTCCGTCAGCTATATAGGTGAGCCCCTTTCCCCTCGGGGCCCTGCGTGGCTTATGCCGCTGTTCTTCCCGGAGTGTTATTTTTTTTATTTGTGTATGGTATAGCCGGAGCCTTGTTACCGGCATTTCTGTATTATTTTTCAGTTATATTTAGAGGCTCCGTAGATAGGTTGTGGGTTGTGTTGGGTATTGGAATTAAGATTGAAATATTGATATTTGGCAACTATTTACAACACTTGTAATATTTTGATATTTATGATTTAAGTTGCTAATGGAAATGAAATGGAATTGTTAATAAAATACTTACTAANGTCGGGTCATGGCCGGACTCCGCTCAAGATGGCGGTGGTATTGAGAATAGTGGTAAACATGTGACAGAAATGGCCCAATCTATGTTTTGGAAATTGTATGAAAGATTATATGAATTGCATCCTTGATTTACCCTTGTTATTTACTTGTACCTGTTTGATAGTTCTTTCTAGTAAAATGGTGTTTAGTTATACATACCAGTACAACTCAAATGTACTGACGTCCCATTTGCCGGGGGTGCTACATTCGTGTTATGGTTGAAGGTGGTTCTATAGCAGGCACTCCAGTCCACCGGCAGTAGCACCTCCTTCACTTTCCGTCAGCTATATAGGTGAGCCCCTTTCCCCTCGGGGCCCTGCGTGGCTTATGCCGCTGTTCTTCCCGGAGTGTTATTTTTTTTATTTGTGTATGGTATAGCCGGAGCCTTGTTACCGGCATTTCTGTATTATTTTTCAGTTATATTTAGAGGCTCCGTAGATAGGTTGTGGGTTGTGTTGGGTATTGGAATTAAGATTGAAATATTGATATTTGGCAACTATTTACAACACTTGTAATATTTTGATATTTATGATTTAAGTTGCTAATGGAAATGAAATGGAATTGTTAATAAAATACTTACTAAGCATTTTTAATGGAGTCCATCTCGTATTGAATTATGAGTTGGGTTGGGTAGTATGTATAAAACCTTCCAGGCTTGCTCAGTCGGGTTTACTCGGTTAAGCGCCGGTCGCGTTACTCGAATTTTGGGTTATGACAAACTTTGTATCAGAGCCAGGTTTTAAAGTGTCCTAGGATGTCTCGGAGCTGTGTCTAGAAGAGTCCTTCTTATCGGTGTGTTNCTTTCCGTCAGCTGTATAGGTGAGCCCCTTTCCCCTCGGGGCCCTGCATGGCTTATGCCGCTGTTCTTCCCGGAGTGTTATTTTTTTTTATTTGTGTATGGTATAGCCGGAGCCTTGTTACCGACATTTCTGTATTATTCTTCAGTTATATTTAGAGGCTTCGTAGACAGGTTGTGGGTTGTGTTGGGTATTGGAATTAAGATTGAAATATTGATATTTGGCAACTATTTACAAAACTTGTAATATTTTGATATTTATGATTTAAGTTGCTAATGGAAATGAAATGGAATTGTTAATAAAATACTTACTAAGCATTTTTAATGGAGTCCATCTCTTATTGAATTATGAGTTGGGTTGGGTAGTATGTATAAAACCTTCCAGGCTTGCTCAGTCGGGTTTACTCGGTTAAGCACCGATCGCGTTACTCGAATTTTGGGTTATGACAAACTTGGTATCAGAGCCAGGTTTTAAAGTGTCCTAGGATGTCTCGGAGCTGTGTCTAGAAGAGTCCTTCTTATCGGTGTGTTGTCGACCACATCTATAAGTTAGAGGCTATTCAGACATTTAGGAATTTCACCCTTCTTTGATACTCCAATCGTGCAATAGAGCTCAAGTTAGGGAGTTAATTTCCTCTCTAAGTCTTATTCTCATGATTGGTGACCTTGATGCCCTAATCCACGAATTTGAAACATATAGGGAGAGATTGATCCCACCATTGAGTCCGAGTGGATTGCCCAAGGACTTGTTAGGAGAATGTATTGAGAAATGGATAGATTGGTAAAACATATCGCTAAGAAGGGAGTGTCCTTGTCCCTATTGATGTCTCCACACCATCAGATCATGTAGTATATCAGCATGTTACCTACGTACATTAGAAATGTGGAGTTGAGGTGTATCGATTAAGCTATTTCCCTACCAACCTAACATCGTTAAGTGAGTCTAATCAGAATTTCTACTTATTATATATGTACATCCATATTGAAGAGTTCTCATAAATATGGTCTTAACAAGGTGTTCAATAACAAAACATTGCGTGTATCGACGCTTTTGAACGAGATGCACTATTTGTGAATCTACTCCCTTATGAATTCTTTTATTTACATTCTTGTGAATTTAAGTCCTATAATTATGCCCTTGAATTGAGTTATAACTATAGGATTGATATTTCCTACTTGCTTCTCCTAAATTCTCATCGAGGTACTATATTCGATGAAATTCTTACAGAATCTTTTTATTTAATTGGACAAAATCTACTCTCTTGTGCCTCTACATGCACCGTCGTAAAATATACCTATGTGGTGCCAAGTTCCATGCAAAGCATCCCAGCGTTGCGATCCTTCTCGAGTCACTCTTTTACTCAGTTGTGTATATGGCTTATATGATTTGAACAGTCAATCTACTCTCTTGCGAATACCAACATGAAAGCTTCTCACTGCCTAGTAACATAAGAGCATACCTTAACACCTCACATGAGTGCATCTCAAATGGTCACCGTGTTCATGAATATAAAGTCTCTCTGAAAATTGAGATCCTCACGTCCATGTCATAGAAAGATCATGTGTCGCGATAACTTTCGTATCCACTTGGGACATCCTGCAGTAAGTAGCTCACCTAGTCCTGCTATTGTGGTTGCTGGTGGCATGGTTGTATATTGCAGTTGGGAGCTAATATAGCAGAAGCTTGTCCAACTTATAACAAATGTGTATCTCCTCTTTACACCTCTATAACATGTGTTAATTGTGTTCTTTAGTTAGTGAATTCATTGTGCTAGTTTTCCCACACTTGTTCAATAACCATGAGAGAATATATCGTTCTCCTAGTCATTGTAACACTTTCTGTCTCGTACGGACCCTTAGTAGGCTCTCCGTCAAGACCAAGCACACCTTTGGAGGTTATTATAGCACAACGCCAGTTTCTCATGTTTTTTTGTCTTTCATTAGCATCTGGGTAGTTCTCAAGTTAAAATCTATGAAAGAACTCATTAAGAACATCAGCAAACCCTCCATGATTATTCTATACTATCTCATTGGGTTCCCATATCATTCAAGTTCATTAAGGGTTGATAGCATGTCACAATTGCTGAGATCGAATGATCTCCTCTCGATAATGGATTATCTACACACGTGCTAGTCTAACGATCTACTTTTCAGTCTATCTCTCAATTGAAACTAGCACAATTGAGAGTAATGCCTCCAATGAGGTAACCTAGCCGGTCGGGTCATGGCCGGACTCCGCTCAAGATGGCAGTGGTATTGAGAATAGTGGTGAACATGTGACAGAAATGGCCCAATCTATGTTTTGCAAATTGTATGAAAGATTATATGAATTGCATACTTTATTTACCCATGTTATTTACTTGTACCTATTTGATAGTTCTTTCTAGTAAAATGGTGTTTAGTTATACATACCAGTACAATTCAAATGAACTGACGTCCCATTTGTTAGGGGCGCTACATTCGTCTTATGATTGTAGGTGGTTCTATAGCAGGAACTCCAGTCCACCGGTAGTAGCACCTCCTTCACTTTCCGTCAGCTGTATAGGTGAGCCCCTTTCCCCTCGGGGCCCTGCGTGGTTTATGCCGCTGTTCTTCCCGGAGTCTTATTTTTTGTATTTGTGCAAGGTATAGCCGGAGCCTTGTTGCCGGCATTTCTGTATTATTCTTCAGTTATATTTAGAGGCTCCGTAGACAGGTTGTGGTTTATGTTGGGTATTGGAATTAAGATTGAAATATTGATATTTGGCAACGATTTACAAAAGTTGTAATACTTTGATATTTATGATTTAAGTTGCTAATGGAAATGAAATGGAATCGTTAATAAAATGCTTACTAAGTATTTTAAATAGATTTTATCTCATATTTAATTATGAGTTGGGTTGGGTAGTATGTGTGAAACCTGCCAGGCTTGCTCAGTAGGCTTTCCTCGGTTGAGCGCCGGTCGCGCTCCTTGAATTTTGGGGCATGACAAACTTGGTATCAGAGCCAGGTTTTAAAGTGTCCTAGAATGTCTCGGAGCTATGTCTAGTAGAGTCCTTCTTATCGGTGTGTTGCCGACGACATCTATAAGTTGGAGGCTATTCAGACATTTAGGAATTTCACCCTTCTTTGATACTCCAATCGTGCACTAGAGCTCAAGTTAGGGAGTTAATTTCCTCTCTAAGTCTTATTCTCATGATTGGTGACCTTGATGCCATAATCCACCAATTTGAAACATAAAGGGAGACATTGATCCCACCATTGAGTCCGAGTGGATTGCCCAAGGACTTGTTAGGAGAATGTATTGAGATATGGATATATTGGTAAAATTTATCGCTAAGAAGGGAGTGTCCTTGTCACTATTGATGTCTCTGCACCATCAGATTATGTGGTATATCAGCATGTTACCTACTTACGTTAGAGATGTGGAGTCGAGGTGTATCGATTAAGCTATTTCCCTACCAACCTAACGTCGTTAAGTGAGTCAAATAAGAATTTCTACTTATTGTATATATACATCCATATTGAAGAATTCTCATAAATGTGGTCTTATCAAGGTGTTGAATAACATAACATTACGTGTATCGACTCTTTTGAACGAGATGCACTATTTGTGAATCTACTCCCTTATGAATTCTTTTATTTACATTCTTGTGAAATTAAGTCCTATAATTATGCCCTTGAATTGAGTTATAACTCTAGGATTGATATTTCCTACTTGCTTCTCCTAAATTCTCATCAAGGTACTATATCCGATGAAATTCTTACAGAATCTTTTTATTTAATTGGACAAAATCTACTCTCTTGTGCCTCTACATGCACCGTCGTAAAATTTACCTATGTGGTGCCAAGTTCCATGCAAAGCATCCCAGCGTTGCGATCCTTCTCGAGTCACTCTTTTACTCAGTTGTGTATATGGCTTATATGATTTGAACAGTCAATCTACTCTCTTGCGAATACCAACATGAAAGCTTCTCACTGCCTAGTAACATAAGATCGTACCTTAACACCTGACATGAGTGCATGTCAAATGGTCACCGTGTTCATGAATATAAAGTCTCTCTAAAAATTGAGATCCTCACGTCCATGTCATAGAAAGATCATGTGTCGCGATAACTTTCGTATCCACTTGGGATATCCTGCAGTAAGTAGCTCACCTAGTCCTGCTATTGTGGTTGCTGGTGGCATGGTCGTATATTGCAGTTGCGAGCTAATATAGCAGAAGCTTTTCCAACTTATAACAAATGTGTATCTCCTCTTTACACCTCTATAACATGTGTTAATTGTGTTCTTTAGTTAGTGAATTCATTGTGCTAGTTTTCCCACACTTGTTCAATAACCATGAGAGAATATATCCTTCTTCGAGTCATGTAACACTTTCTGTCTCGTTAGGACCCTTAGTAGGCTCTCCGACAAGACCAAGCACACCTTTGGAGGTTATTATAGCACAACGATAGTTTCTCATGTTTTTCTGTCTTTCATTAGCATCTGGGTAGTTCTCAAGTTAAAATCTATGAAAGAACTCATTAAGAACATCAGCAAACCCTCCATGATTATTCTATACTATCTCATTGGGTTCCCATATCACTTCAAGTTCATCAAGGGTTGATAGCATGTCGCAATTGCTGAGATCGAATGATCTCCTCTCGATAATGGATTATCTACACATGTGCTGGTCTAACGATCTACTTATCAGTCTATCTCTCAATTGAAACTAGCACAATTGAGAGTAATGCCTCCAATGAGGTGACCTAGCCGGTCGGGTCATGGCCGGACTCCGCTCAAGATGGCGGTGGTATTGAGAATAGTGGTGATGATGTGACAGAAATGGCCAAATCTATGTTTTGGAAATTGTATGAAAGATTATATGAATTGCATCCTTGATTTACCCATGTTATTTACTTGCACCTATTTGATAGTTCGTTCTAGTAAAATGGTATTTAGTTATACATACCAGTACAATTCAAATGAACTGACGTCCCATTTGTCGGGGGTGCTACATTCGTGTTATGATTGTAGGTGGTTCTATAGCAGGAACTCCAGTCCACCGGTAGTAGCACCTCCTTCACTTTCCATCAGCTGTATAGGTGAGCCCCTTTCCCCTCGGGGCCCTGCGTGGCTTATGCCGCTGTTCTTCCCGAAGTCTTATTTTTTGTATTTGTGCAAGGTATAGCTGGAGCCTTGTTGCCGGCATTTCTGCATTATTCTTCAGTTATATTTTAAGGCTCCGTAGATAGGTTGTGGGTTGTGTTGGGTATTGGAATTAAGATTGAAATATTGACATTTGGCAACGATTTACAAAAGTTGTAATACTTTGATATTTATGATTTAAGCTGCTAATAGAAATAAAATGGAATTGTTAATAAAATGCTTACTAAGTATTTTTAATAGATTCTATCTTATATTTAATTATGAGTTGGGTTGGGTAGTATGTGTGAAACTTGCCAGGCATGCTCAGTCGGGTTTCCTCGGTGGAGCGCCAGTCGCGCTCCTCGAATTTTGGGGCATGACAAACTTGGTATCAGAGCCAGGTTTTAAAGTGTCCTAAAATGTCTCGGAGCTGTGTCTAGCAGAGTCCTTCTTATCGGTGTGTTGCCGACCACATCTATAAGTTGGAGGCTATTCAGACATTTAGGAATTTCACCTTTCTTTGATACTCCAATCGTGCACTAGAGCTCAAGTTAGGGAGTTAATTTCCTCTCTAAGTCTTATTCTCATGATTGGTGACCTTGATGCCATAATCCATCAATTTGAAACATATAGGGAGACATTGATCCCATCATTGAGTCCAAGTGGATTGCCCAAGGACTTGTTAGGAGAATGTATTGAGATATGGATAGATTGGTAAAATATATCGCTAAGAAGGGAGTGTCCTTGTCCCTATTGATGTCTCTGCACCATCAGATTATGTGGTATATCAGCATGTTACCTACATACGTTAGAGATGTAGAGTCGAGGTATATCGATTAAGCTATTTCCCTACCAACCTAACGTCGTTAAGTGAGTCAAATAAGAATTTCTACTTATTGTATATGTACATCCATATTAAAGAGTTCTCGTAAATGTGGTCTTAGCAAGGTGTTGAATAACAAAACATTACGTGTATCGACTCTTTTGAACGAGATGCACTATTTGTGAATTCTTTTATTTACATTCTTGTGAAATTAAGTCCTATAATTTTGCCCTTGAATTGAGTTATAACTCTAGGATTGATATTTCCTACTTGCTTCTCCTAAATTCTCATCAAGGTACTATATCCGATGAAATTCTTACAGAATCTTTTTATTTAATTGGACAAAATCTACTCTCTTGTGCCTCTACATGCACCGTCGTAAAATTTACCTATGTGGTGCCAAGTTCCATGCAAAGCATCCAAGCATTGCGATCCTTCTCGAGTCACTCTTTTACTCAGTTGTGTATATGGCTTATATAATTTGAACAGTCAATCTACTCTCTTGCGAATACAAACATGAAAGCATCTCACAGCGTAGTAACATAAGAGCATACCTTATCACCTCACATGTGTGTATGTCAATTGAAATGGTCATCGTGTTCATGAATATAAAGTCTCTCTGAAAATTGAGATCCTCATGTCCATGTCATAGGAAGATCATGTGTCGCGATAACTTTCATGTCCACTTGGGACATCCTGCAGTAAGTAGCTCACCTTGTCCTGGTATTGTGCTTGCTGGTGGCATGGTCGTATATTGCAGTTGGGAGCTAATATAGCAGAAGCTTGTCCAACTTATAACAAATGTTTATCTCCTCTTTACACCTCCATAACATGTGTTAATTGTGTTCTTTAGTTAGTGAATTCATTGTGCTAGTTTTCCCACACTTGTTCAATAACCATGAGAGAACATATCCTTCTACGAGTCATTGTAACACTTTATGTCTCGTAAGGACCCTTACTAGGCTCTCCATCAAGACCAAGCACACATTTGGGGTTTATTATAGCACAATGCCAATTTCTTATGTTTTTTTGTCTTTCATTAGCATCTGGGTAGTTCTCAAGTTAAAATCTATGAAAGAACTCATTAAGAACATCAGCGAACCCTCCATGATTGTTCTATACTATCTCATTGGGTTCCCGCATCACTTCAAGTTCACCAACGGTTGATAGCATCTCACAATTGCTGAGATCGAATGATCTCCTCTCGATAATGGATTATCTACACACGTGCTAGTCTAACGATCTACTTATCGATCTACCTCTCAATTGAAACTAGCACAATTGAGAGTAATGCCTCCAATGATGTGACCTAGCCTATCGGGTCATGGCCGGACTCCGCTCAAGATGGCGGTGGTATTGAGAATAGTGGTGAACATGTGACAGAAATGGCCCAATCTATGTTTTGGAAATTGTATGAAAGATTATATGAATTGCATCCTTGATTTACCCATGTTATTTACTTGTACCTGTTTGGTAGTTCTTTCTAGTAAAATAGTGTTTAGTTATACATACCAGTACAATTCAAATGTACTGACGTCCCATTTTCCCGGGGCGCTACATTCGTGTTATGATTGTAGGTGGTTCTATATCAGGCACTCCAGTCCACCGACAGTAGCACCTCCTTCACTTTTCGTCAGCTGTATAGGTGAGCCCCTTTCCCCTCGGGGCCCTGCGTGGCTTATGCCGTTGTTCTTCCCGGAGTCTTATTTTTTGTATTTGTGTAAGGTATAGTCGGAGCCTTATTCCCGGCATTTCTGTATTATTCTTCAGTTATATTTAGAGGCTCTGTAGACATGTTGTGGGTTGTGTTGGGTATTGGAATTAAGATTGAAATATTGATATTTGGCAACGATTTACAAAACCTATAATATTCTGATATTTATTATTTAAGCTGCTAATGGAAATGAAATGGAATTGTTACTAAAATACTTACTAAGTATTTTTAATGGAGTCCATCTCTTATTTAATTATAAGTTGGGGTGGGTAGTATGTATGAAACCTGCCAGGCTTGCTTAGTTTGGTTTACTAGGTTGAGCACCGGTCGCGCTCCTCAAATTTTGGGGCATGACAAAAATAATAATTATTAAGCCTTTAACATAATAAAATCCCAAAATAAACAGTGAACGTTACAATTTGTGAAATTATGATCAAGATAGCCCGACATCGAGGTGTCACTAGTTACGAGCATCTATCGATATACTACAAGTATGAAGAGTCTACTGAGCTGTTATAGAATCACTAACAAGAGGAAAGAAATGAGAGTGGGGGGATAAAAACAGGGATGCAAACGCGGGCAGCTTCCTCGTGAAATCTGAAATCTGCTGGAAGCTCTCAACCCTTGCCAACAGGACATGAAGTGACTGAATTTGCACACGGGGTGCAGAGAGTAAATTGAGTACTCCAACTCAGTGAGCAATAATCATAAATAAAGACTGAGAAATAAGAAATCACGTAAGGCAGATCACAAGCTATAAGGAAGCCGTAAAAGCCAGTAAAAGTAATGAAAAAACAAAAATATGCAAACGTCACTTTAGTTCAGTTTAAGTTTATTAAGATCCCTTTTAAAACAATTAAGCAATCAAAATACAAGCAACTGGAAAATGTAAACACATAAAGAAACGCCCCTCTGGCACAATACCAACAGAACCAGCCCCCGGGCAACACATGGAACAATAACCAGCCCCTTGGGCTATATCTCACATCACAATGGGTACTCGCGCTCACTGGGGTGTGCAGACTCCCGTTGGGCCCCCTTAAGGCCCAAGTGCAATATCAAGCCATTTCGTGGAATCATCACTAGGCTCTCGGCCTCATATCAACAAGCCACACGTGGCGTAAAAATCTCAAGCCCTCGGCCTCATAATCATAATCAGGTGTTTATTCATAAAATAGGCCCTCGGCCTTACTCAGTCAGAATTCTCACAAGCCACTCAGGCAATAGTATAACATGATACTCAACCCAAAAATATAATTTAAAATATCATTTTAAGTGTTAAAGTAGAGTAGACATGGCTAAGTTATGAAAATAGTAGAATATAGCATGACTGAGTACAAGTATAAAGTCAAAACAGTAAGGAAATATCAGTAAAAATCGCCTACGGGTTCAAATAGTCAGCACGAGGCCTGAATATGGCATTCAGACCAAAACATGAAGATAGCAAGTAGTTTTCAGTCAAATACGCGGTAAAATAGTCATTCGAGACGAACTAAATCACAATCTCCAATCGTGCACGACCTCACGCTCATCATCTAGCATGCGCGTCACCTCAATATAACATAACGATGAGAAATCCGGGGTTTCATACCCTCAGATATAAATTTACAATTATTACCCACCTCAATCTGGTCCAAACTCTAGCTCACGATGCCTTTGCCCCTCTAATCGGCCTCAACTCGCGTCAAATCTATCCAAAATCAGAATCACGGCGTCAAAATATACTAATGGAACGAAGACCACACCAAAATAATCAATTTACGACACAAATCCCGAAATTACAAAAACTTGACCCCGGGCCCACGTCTCAGAATTCGATAAAGTTTACATTAATAGATTCCTTATCTCCCCACGAGTCCGTACATATCAACAGTACCAAAATCTAACCACAAATGGCCCCACAAATCCTCAAGACTAGATCTCCAATACCAAGCCCTAGTTTCCATATTTTAACCCTTAATTTTCATTAATTAAAGCCCTAAACCGTGAAATAATACCATAGAAACGAGTTTTAGGTCCAAAATTCTTACCTCAATGAAACCCCCTTTAAATCCTTCTTCAAATCGCCCAAAAAGCCCGAAAAGCTGACTTAGAAATGGTGGAATAGCTCAAATATCGCAAAGGAAATAATTTATACCTTCTGGCCCAGGCATTTCGCATTTGCAACCCCTTCTACCACTTTTGTGGTCAATGGACCGCTTCTGCGGTCATCACTTAAATCCTCCACTTTCGCATCTACGATGCCCAACCCGCACTTGCGCAATCGCAGGTGCGGTTCTTGAACTGCCTCTGTGGTTTCTGCCTTCCCAGGACCTGTCCGCTTCTGTGATTCAAATCTCACTTCTGCGAGACCACACCTGCGGTCCCCAAGCCGCAGGTGCGGTTAGGACAGCAATGGGAAACTTCAACTGTCACAAAAAACTCTAAATCTTTCCGCCAACCATCCGAAATCACCCCGAGGCCCCTTGGACCTCAACCAAAAGCTCAAACACATCATATACCACCATCCAAACTTATACCAATCTTCAAAATACCTCAAACGACATCGAATCAACAAAAACACATGGGATTCAAGGCTAAGTTTCCAAAATCTTCCAAATTACGCTGTTGATCAAAATGTATACGAAACCACATCCGAAAGACCTGAAATTTTGCACATACATTAAGAATGAACCAACGGAACTACTGCAACTCCCAGAATTCCATTCCGACCCCTATATCAAAATCTCACCTACCAACCGAAAAACGCCAAAAATCCAATTTTGCCAATTCACGCCTAAATCTACTCTGGACCTCCCAAACACGTTATCATCATGCTCATAAGTCCTAAATCACCTCCGAAGCTATCCGAACCATCGAAATTCACATCCGAGCCCTCTAACACATAAGTCAACATGCGGTTGACATTTCCAACTTAAGCTTCCTCAAAAGAGACTAAGTGTCTCAAACCTTCTCATAACCTTTCCGAACCAAAGCCAACCAACCTGATAACACATAGAACTAATAAACAAAGAAATAAGAAGCATAAATGGGGGAAATGGAGCGGTAACTCATGAGACGACGGTCGGTTCGTCACATCCTCCCCCTCTTAAACAAACGTTCTTTCTCGAACGAGTCAAGAAACATACCTAAAGCCGCAAACATGTGAGGATATCTGCTCCGCATCTCTCGATCGGTCTCCCAGGTAGCCTCCTCTACAGGCCGACCTCTCCACTTTACTTTTATTGAAACTATATCCTTTGATCTCAACTTTTGAACCTGACGCTCCAAAATAACTGCTAGATCCACATCATAAGTCAAATCACCATCCAACTGAACCGTGCTAAAATCTAGAACATGATGCGGATCCCTAATATATTTCCGGAGCATAGAAACATGAAATAATGGATGCACATTTGACAAGCTGGGTGGCAAAGCAAGCTCATATGCCACCTCCCCAATCCTCCAAAGCACCTCAAAAGTCCCAATGAACTGAGGACTCAATTTACCATTCTTCCCAAACCTCATAACACTCTTAATGGGCGAAACCTTCAACAAAAGCTTCTCACCAACCATGTAGGACACATCCCGAACCTTCCTGTCAGCATCACTCTTTTGTCTCGACAGTGTTGTACGAAGCCTCTCCTGAATGTGAGCACGTGATTTTTGCCCTAAGCAAATTATTCCTAAAAAATCCAAACAAAATGATTTTTATTTTTTGTTGATATTTGTGGCATTTTTTGTTAATTAGTAGCATAATAATTCATATTAAAAATACAAAATATGCATATGCATTAGGGGTTTAATTTTACAATTTTAGAATTAATTCATTTTAAAGAAAAAATCAAAAATAGCATTTTTGTGCTTTAATTGAATATTATCATAAAATAGATATTAATTAGTATAAACAATTTAATAAAAAGAAAAAAAATACGAAAATACAAAAGGAAAAGAAAATACAAAAATACAAAGGAAAAGTATGATACAAAAATACAAAAACAATAAGATTTGGGCTAAAGAAAAATCGGATCAATTATTAGCCCAAAATCAGAAAATGACCAGGCCCAAAATAGAAATTTACCCGGTCTGCCTTAGGATTAAAACGACACCGTTTAATTGCTCTAAATCTGAACCGTTGAAACATTTGATCTAACGGTCTCATAACCCAGTCCATTTAATAAACGAAACGACGTCGTATTGTAACGTCAATCTTGACCGTTCATTTAGTTAATCCAACTGATGAGGTTGAATCTTCATTAAGAGAAAACGGCATCGTTTTGAGGCTCAATGAATTTGATCCATTGATTTATTTCATCCAACGAGGTCCTTGATTGTTAATGCTTTTTTAATATACCAAAATATACACAAACCCTAATCATTCTCATTTCTTCTCCTTCCTCATCTTCCTAGCTGCCCCCATATCCCCGCCGGAACCCTACTGGCGGGAGACGGAACCTATGCCAACCACCACCCAAATAACACCCCATAACCACCATGAACTCCTGATCCCACCCCTCTGCTTCTTTTTCCTCGAATCCTTTCCGTTCACCTCGAATATCCCGAATAGTGTCGCCGGAACCCTAACTCCGGCAAACAGTAGTTTGTCCAAATAAGCCCAAAATCACACTGTGACATCCCTTAACCTTCCTCAACATATTTCTAAGAGTCTTGAGCCCTGAAAATCACTGAAATAATTTAAAACGTCAAAGTTAAGGTCTGCCGGCGACCAAAGTTCAAGAAAACGACCATAAGATATCCTGGGTGCTGGAAATTGATTACTAAAAGAAAAAAGAAGAAAAAAGAAGGCAAAAGAAGACTACCTGAATAAACGAAAAAAAAAATGAAAGCTAAGTTCTGCATTTATTTTTCTTTTTCTTTGCTTGCATGTGTTCTAATTGTTCTTATTATTTGTTCTTTTTAGCTTTGTCGTTAACTAGGGCTATTGACCATTGATCAGTAGCTATGTAATTTTTGGATATTAGTCTTAAGATTAAAATAGATTCTGATTTCTCGTATAATTAGATTTTTAAAATGCTTTCAGTTGTTTGTTTCATATGTTTCTGAAATTAGTTAATTTTGTTAATTATTTGTTTTGTGAATTCTGATTTGTAAGCTTTGAATAGTTATTATATTGGTTGTAGTTGTTAGATAATTTGTATTTGATTAATGTTGATTTAGATCAATTGAACGTTGATTCTGAAATTAAAAGGGTAAAAGGGGTAAAAGGCATTAGGTCACTTGGTAAATATGATGGGGATTCAGGGGTAGTTCTGGGTACAATAAAAGGCTTAAGGGTAATAAGCTTTAGGAAGTGGGGGTAATCCGGGTAATATAAAATGGCAATTCAGTGAATACCAAATAGAGGTGGGGGTAGAAGGGTAAAAACATTGGAATGGAACATTCTAGATAGGGGAATAGGGGTATTTCTGCATTAATAAAGGGGTAACAATCGATTAATTAGAAAATAATAAGGGTACAATTGAAATAAAAGGGGGACTATTTGATAAATTCTGAAGTTTTGAATTTCCCTTTATTTTTACTATATAAATAGGCCTCATTTGGCCTCTTTGAATAAGTTTGGCATTCTGAAATTACTTCTCAAATATCATAACATTCATCTTCTCCAATTGTGATCTACATCACTTCCAAATACCAAAACCCTAGAAAATTAACAAAAATCATAAAAACGTCACTGTTTCATTGATTCTAAGATAATTTCAAGTCTGCACTTCTCTTCTATTCGGTTTTGACTATCGAAGTATTGCTGAATTGGAGTTGTTTTGAATTGATTATCAATTTGTTGATTGATCCGTCACTCTACTGGTTTTCTGATTGATCTTTGGTTGATGTGGTTTAATCTGGTTGTTTGAGGCTGTTTACTGTTGTGGCTGATTTCCGTTTCTGTTACTTCTATTAGAATCTCATTGATCTCCTTATATTTCCGGGTACAACTCTATTGCTCGTTGATGTAATTACAAATTGAAGAAATGAAGTGAAAAATGTTCATTTTAAAATTTTAGTTTATTTCTCTTTTATGAGTGAAGCTGATGTATGTAAAATTTAGCTAAAATACTGGTATTTATGTAGGAATAGTCTAATTGTAATTAAATTTAAATTTTTGGACTGTTACTACTACACTTAAACTCTGATTGTGATGTATTTGTATTAATGTTTCATAGGATTTAGAATTTTAATAGTTAATAGGACTGTAGTAAAAAACACAGGACTTATAATGTTAAAAATGATAGATAGATCTAGGATTCAGATTATGAATTTAGATTTATGCATGTCAATAGTTTTTCTGAAATGATAAGTAAATCTAAGGTGTATTTTTAGTTAAGATACATGAGCTTATAATTGTTCTACTTTAAAAATTTAATACATGAGATGTAACTGAAATTAAAAATTAGGCATGTGTTTCAAGTTCAATTCTGCAAATTCCGTGTTGTTTTCGTTTTGATAACAAATAAAAGAAATTTTTCAGTAACTAAATAGTTAAAATAACTTGAGTTTAAGATTGAAATTGAGTCAATTCGTGTTTTAGTAACTAAAGTAGTATGTATTTTATAATTCGAGTAGTTTAGTGACTATTTGTGTAAAATTGAATTAAGGCCCGTTTAACTAACGATTATGGA
>MU778025.1:11391-27748 GCA_026770625.1 Nicotiana glauca
AAAAAGAAAAAAAAAAAAAAAAAAAAAAGGAAAAAAAAAAAAAAAAAAAAAAAAAAAAAAAAAAAAAAAAAAAAAAAAAAAAAAAAAAACGAAAGGAAAAACAAAAATAACGGCCAATTAACCAAAGTGGGTAAAACAGAGTGGTAAAATCCCCAAAAGGGGAAGAAGGTGCAAATCTACTGAGTAGCGGAATTCAGTGTTCATTTAGCATGTAAAAAAACTTCTGCGGCACACCCTCCCAAAGTCCGTCTGAATCAATCACTAAATAAAGAGTAGTTAAAAGCATATATCAGACGCGAATCGTAAAAAGGATCTTCATCCGCATCTTAGTTCGTCTCTGGAAAATTGCCGATCCTAGTACAACACACATATGGTTTGTGCAGATCGGTAATGGCGAACTTCTTAGCTCAGTTTCAAAGTATTAAAAATACTTGCGATCACGTCGTCATTGCCGGTAACAAATCTCACCTCTTACTTCAATTTCTCTAGTCATTTTATACAAACCCTAGCTTCATTTGCGTTCTTCTGAATTACTTTTTTCATGTATTTAGTTGTTAGTAGTTTAATTTGAGTTATAGTTCCAATGTCTAACGCCGGCCACTGCCGCTTCAACTATATTAGCAATGTGATGGATCAATGTCTCCTAGTTTAGATCACTTAGAAATGTTACGAGGACTACTTCAGATATAGAGAGGCAATTTAAGACGAAAATGCAGAACTTGATTAACACTATGCTATTTTTTCTTAAAAAGTAACAATTTCATTGTAGTCTGTCGGAATCAATATGAAGTTAGCTAATAGCAGAACATAATGGATGCAAAGGATGCATATAGGTTATACCTTCTCAAAAAAGAAGAAAAAAGAAAAAAGAAGGAGGGATATAGGTGATATTGACTAGTTGGATTAAGGCTCAGTTGTTGTTGTTGTTGTTGCACTTATTATTACGTCCAGTATTTGTCAGGTGACTTGTATGTTACATAGAGATGAATGAAATTTTGGGACTATGTAGTTTTAAAGAACTCCTAGTTTACTTTAAACACAAATTATTTAGTATTTAAAGGAAAATGGCTAAGTGGATTTAGAGAAATTATATAATAGAACCAAAAGTTTGTGATTCAGTAGTAGTTGGTTGGTATATACATTATTTTACTTCGATATACGTTTGAATTACGTGGTACAACTGTGGCTCGTAAGTCTGTTGTGTGTCCAGTATATTTGCCGCATTACTGAAGTTATGCTCACCTTGATTATTGGAAAGGTAAAACATGCTTGTTTACTTGGGGGAAGCTTTTGTAGTTGGTGCATTTTCTTGGCTTTTATACTTCAGGCTCATGTGTGGGCATGCTGCCTGGAACGTAATCTTTAAATGTGCTACTCCTATGTACTCTCTCCAAATTTAGTAAATGTACTTGAACAAGTAACCTCCCTCCTTTCCTTTTGAAGGGAAAACATACTACTACTAGTTTCCTGTTCCCATTTCTGGCTCTACTAATACTAATAGTTTAAAAACCTTAATCTGGGGCTTTATGAGCTGCACGGTGCCGTCATCAGACATAAAAACACATAAACTGAGAGTTGTAGAATGATTAGTTATTCTTGTAACTTTTTATTTTGGTACATTATCTTGTACGGGCCAGTAGCTCAACTCCATTTTCCAATAAATTACTCTGCAGTTGAAGATGTCAGTGATTTATGGCCCCTTGTAAAGAAGGGGTTTGAAGACCATTTGCCATTCAAGAAAGCTTTTCTGAATAACAAGACCCATAATCCTGTGCTTGTGGATGAACTGCCAGCTGAATACATATTGACAACTGACTCTAGACTTCGTAGCCGATTTCCTCAAGAGCAATCCTTATTTTGGTTCCGAGAGCCGTACGCCACTGTGGTTCTTGTCTCTTGTGAGGTAGGAAGCATATTTAACTTCTTAAATTTGACTATTCTATCTTGGTTCATTATTCAATAGACATAAATGCTTTGAATGAGTTTGTAAAAGCATTTGAAGGAGGTAGTGATAGATTATAGCGGGAATGAACCATTAAATAAGGCGCTGTAACGAAATAAAATTTTCTTTCTTCATCTTTTTGTTCTAGCTCTAAGTAATTTATGGAGCATGTTTTTCCTTATTTGTCACAATGTCATAAGCTGATGGTTTACTCTTCAAACTTTCGATGATTAGTGCAGAGGCGTATCTAGGATTTTAATAATAGGGTGCACCATTATGTTAATTAAAAAGGGCATGGGGAATTAGGAATTTGTTTATTTATAAGTTATAGAAAGAATTAATTAAAAAGAACTATAGAGACCGAACTGAGGGACAAAAGGGGCACTTAGTCACTTGAGCATGGATGGCAACAAATATATTTAGGTACATAATCTGAAAAATTAGTACTGTTTATACATAGCCTAGGGAGGGGAGCATGGGTGCATGTACCCCACCCCCTCCACATACATCCGCCCCTGGATTAGAGGGCAATGACCTGTTCAGGTAGCTCAAGTATATGGACCATTCACATAAACGTGCATGTCACAAGAAGTTAGTGGTGGTACAGGGTTACAGAGAAGGAAGAGGTAGGGGGAGAACTGATTTAGACTTGTTAGCTTTTAAGTTCAGCTCCTGTCTTGGGAGGACTATGCTAATATGGTGCTGGTGGTTGAGTGGAGGACTATTGTGGTTAAAATATAAAAGAGAAGGTAAGTGGAGCCAGCGTTATTAGCTTATATTCCTGTTTGGATAGGACTAAGGCACTAAGATCATAATGATTGGTGGCTGAAATGAAGAAATCCTTTTTTTGTACAAGGTAATAAATTTTTTTGACAAATTTTGGGCGTAAAACCCACATACAAGAGGTACACCAAAAAAAGTGGAGTCCTACATAAAAATATGATTCTCTACGAATTACACCCAATCTTCTTTTCGAAGAGGAACTTCATGGGTGCACCAAAAAGAAATAAGAGATAAAAGACTACTTTTCAATTGTATAAAATTCATTTCTATCTCTTCAAAAGCTCTCCTATTTTTCTCTTCAAAGAACCCGCTTAAGTGCCAAAGGAGCCACATTTCAAGCCCTATATCTGCTCTTCTTTCTACCACGGTTCCAACTGAACATGACATCTTTCACGGTTTCTGGCATCACACACGAATATGGAGGAATCTTAGTGCCAAGTAGTGTCTGTTTAGAGAAAAAAGGGTGGTCGGGCAAAGCGAGTGAGATTTTTTGAAGGTGGCTAATACTAGAATAGGGCAAGTTATATGCCTAGTTTATAAGATTGAGACAGGTAGTTGGTTATACGCATGATTGATTCAGCGAAATGGCCCGCTCAAACTCATTTTCTTGGATTTTCATGTTAGAAGTTGGTTTTTCCTAGTGGCGGACTGCATGATCTTTTATTTAAGAAAAACTGCTTATAAATTAGCATTCATCCTTCTTAGAAGGAATTGAATTGGACAAGAAGTTCTAGTTATGCATAAAAAAATCATTGCCCTCTTATTGAGAAATAAAATTGGCAGTTGAGGAAAACCCTGAAGTTCTTTCACCTTTGAGTATCTAAGTTGTGATGGTCCTTTGAGTTTTTTTTTAAAATCTGTCAATTTGTTTAATTTTTTTGACAGCCTCTTCTAGCTTAAACTGCTTACTTAACATCCGGCGTTTACTCTACTTCTGCTTCTTTTGTTGTGAAGATAGTTTCTTGTTTGTATACAATAAAGATTGACAGCTTCTTTTTTCCCTTGCTAGGATCTTGATGAGTTTAAGACTATTCTCAAGCCACGCCTAAAGTTAATAGTTCAAAATGATGAACGGGAGTGGTTCATCATCTTTGTATCTAAAGCGCCATCTCACAATGATCAGGCTACCAAGATGGCGAAAAAAGTATATGCAAAACTTGAAGTTGATTTTAGCTCCAAGAAGAGAGAAAGGTGCCTCTGCTGCTAACTATATGAGTACTGATTTTGCAATTAATAAGTGTGCCGATTCATTGCCACTCATGCATCTCAAATTGTTATACAAAGTATAGTCTGCTGGGTTGTTATTCAATGTCCCGACTTCTCTCTCTTTCCAGAAGAAATCGACTGAATGGGAAATTTTAAAGAATAGTTTATTGAGCATTAGAGCAATTTTTTATCTGTAAAGCTTTATATTAATAATAAAAACCAGCAAAATTGACCATTACAGCAACTCGCAAGAGGTACAGGGATCGTACACCTGATCTCCATCTAAATTATTACTTCTTCCTGTCAATAGAAACCATTAGTGCATCTTCTTTCTGGATATCATCACCAAGGAAGGTTACGTTGTGCTACTAATAAGAAGGCTAATTAGAATAGTTATCATTCTTCCGTTCATGTATATTATGCTACAATTTCATTTGACAAGTTGTCATACTGCTAACTTTCACTGCATGTGGTCTATATTATTTGCCTTGAATTAAATTAGTATTTTCTTCAGATCTCTATGATACTCATCCAGTTAAAGCATTTAGTTAAATGACATATTAAAATTATGTGAAATCAGTAAGACTTAGACCGAAGTTTACCCAACTATTATTTTGTTTCTTTTTGAATAATATTTTAACAACCAAAATATATTCTCTCTCAAACCTATTTGGATATGTTGTATAGATGTTGCAAACTAGATTTTCATGGACCTGGTACAAATTTCTGGGATGACTTGGAAGCTAAGATAATGGAATGCATCAGAAATACACTCGATAGACGCGTTCAGTTTTATGAAGAGGAAATACGGAAGCTCAGTGAACAGCGCTTCATGCCTGTGTGGAACTTCTGTAACTTCTTCATTTTGAAGGTAATAATGTTGAAAAATATAACTTCCCTCCTTAACGAAATAGTTAAATAGTTCTTCATCATTAGTAGGATTGTCATATGGTAGTACCTGGTAGTACCTGGTTTTACAAATATAGAGAAGTTTCATCTTTTAGCAATCTATACATGATTTCAAAGATGGCCTTTTTGGGAAGGCATTTTAGTGCGTTATATCTTCTGTTGCTGATTCTAACAGTTAGTAATTAGTTAGTTTTATGCTTTATAACAGTTAGTAGGTTAGGTCTAGATAATCTAAGTTTAGTAGGTTAGCTTTGGATAGTCTAAGTGAATATATTATGCTTATGTGGAGTTGCCTCAAACTATTGTATTGTTTGCTCAGCATTAGATTTGTGTCAGGAGGATCCATGTTCTAGAATTTCCAGTAACAATTTTCTCTCATTTAACAGGAAAGCCTGGCTTTTATGTTTGAGATTGCTCATCTCCATGAAGATGCATTACGTGAATATGATGAACTAGAACTCTGCTACTTGGAAACAGGTGCTTAATGGTTGACTCTTAATCTTCAAGATGGATCAATGCTAATTGTTTAAATTCACTGCTGAAACATAGTCGCCCTTCACGTTTGATTTTAACCTCTTTACTTAGCCATCTTTACAAGTCTACCTCCTTTCTTATTGTGCTATCGGATTTTAAAGGAAGCAGCATTTCTATTTCAATTTCTCTCTTTTTTTAATCAGGTAAGAGCGTTTCTATTTCAACTTTCTTCCTCTATTAGTTATTTTTGTTGTTGTTCAAAATTGAGTAGATTGAGGAATTCTGACTGACAATTTCAATTACTTGTCCAAGTCAAAAGGATGGGCCGTGTGAAATATATTTGCACCACATAAATATATCTTTCTACTGTCAATTCCCCCCCGAAAGTCTGAAACTCTTTTGGACTTTGTTAGCTCCTTGACTTTATCTAGGCCTTTAGTAATAGAGATAACATTGTCTTTTTTTCTTTTCCTTGCTCTGTAAATTTTGCATCTTCTTGATGCCTTTTTATTGAAATCCATTACCTTGTCAAAAAGCATAGTCTACTTGTTTCCATGTGTAGCTTTAAAACATCTCAATGTTATCTAGAAGAACGAGGTCCTTTTGGTACAGTTTACAAGGATTGCTGGCAAGTTTTACTTTCTTCCATTTGATGCTTGTTCGTTGGTTGACATTGTTCTATTCTGTAGCCCAGGAGTGTCTAGTGATTGGTGTAATTGAAGAGCTTTTGTGCTTAATTGCTAAGTTTGTTCCTACTCTTTAGTAGGTGACCTTAGTTCTCAATAAAATACAATTTTATCAACAGAGAAGCATATCTTCACCATGTGCATATTCCTTATAGTGTCTGTCTGTTAATCAAAGTCTGAAATAGATTGCCTCGATCAAGAGATTCCTTTTCCCTAAGAAATATCGTAATTGAGAAGTCCTCAAATATCTCTGTTAACCCTGAAAGGTTCTCTAATTTCTCTACGGAGTTTGTCAAACCTATGTATATGTGAATTTGCATTATGTCCTACAATCTCAGTCCTCTTCATAAGTTATAGAACTAAAGATGCTTGCAGACAATCCTTACTTCATTACGATCGGTTCCAGTCTAGTAGTTCTTTTGACAGAAATTACTTTTTTTAGTTCCTGAGCATTCCGATTTTTACTAGTACTTCGTAACAATGAAGGTTGGCGTGAAAGAAGAAATGCTAAATCAATTTACTTTGATGACATAAGATCATCAGTGTCCTTTCTTTCTCATCCCTGAGGTCTGTACAATGAGAAACCACTGTGATAGTCTGCTGATTTCTGTTATGCTTTGCAGTGTAGTATTTAGGCTAACTTGATTTGCTCTAATAGTCTGATGGTTTCTGGTTATGAAGATTGCTAAAGCTGATAACTGATCCGATCTTCATCTCACATATTGAATAGTGAATATGACTGGGAAACAGAGGGACTTTGGAGGAATGGACAGCGAAGATGACCAGGCTGCATTGCTCAACCCAGGAAAAAAAGCACTTAACCAGATTGTTCAGGATGATTCTTTTAGGGAATTTGACTTCAGGCAGTATCTATTTGCCTGCCAATCAAAGGTGAGTATGGAAAGACCTATGATTAAAATAGGCTAGTTTCTGCACAAGGTAAATCTCTTTAATTATTCAGTCGGAGGAAAGATACCTACTGCACTGTTCTCTTGCTTTCATCGTCCGTCTCTCTGTTGTGACATGCCAAAAATGTTGCCCCAACAAAAGATGAAAGGAACTCAAGTGCAATTTCTAGTAATGCTCCAATATGTAAATTTTTGGAACTGACATAGTTGCTCCGAGACTTGCAACCCTAGCAAGTGAAATCAATTTGCTCATTCCTAATCTATCACGTGCATTTTGAAAGAGGATTATAGAAATTAGAAGAGGAAGTTCAGCTGATTAACCTGCTAGAGAATTTTATGACTTCAATTTTGGGTAGATTCATATCTGTTACTAGATCTTTTGATACTTCTTCAGTCTTCCTTGTACTTCTCCACTGTCCCGCAACATGATAAAGCTGTCAATGGATCAGCGAAGCAACAATATTGTATTAGCCATATGATGCCCTCATGTATGAGCACTCTCACAATGATGAGGATCCCTCATGGCTTTAACTAGATGAGTACAACAGTTTTTCCCCCCAAATTTCTAGAAATTAGTGTTTTCTCTTGAGTCTACGTGTATGTTATTGCTATAGCTGAAGACGTTCAGATTTTTTGTGGTTGAAAAAGATAATGGAAATTCTATGTGAGCCATACTTTCTCATTTTGTAGTACGGGTTGTTTCCAACTGTAGTAGCTGCCTCGTTCTACTTTCATGTTTAGCATAATTCCATGATCCTGATAAGTGATAATACTCTAGTAAATTCTTGTAGCTCGAAAAAATATAAACCTTATCAGATATCTACTGAGGGAGGATAAGTTCTGAATATGTTCCTCATGTTTCATCTGAACCTTTATGAAGAGCATTTAGTGCTAAATAATTCTCACCGGTGCTCAACTTTGAGGAAATGTGTTTGTTAGTTTTAGGAAGCGATTAGCATTTAAAGGTATGAATTCTTCTCCAGTTTAATTGTTTGGTTGGGTTTCGCGTGTCACATTTATTACTTATTTTTTGCATCTATTGAAATACCTTTTCACTACTGTTTTGCCGTTTATATGTTCAAAACACTAATTGGGATAGAGAGATACTGCAATATGAAAGACTGTATCATGCTCATAAGTTCAACCCCCTGGAACCCAATAAACGATTAAAGACGAAAAGAAGTAGGAAGATAGAAGGAGCTGACATCACTTTTCTTAGCGCCTGTATTATCTTAAGCATCTGTCTGATGATGTTTAATCAAGACTTATTTTTCCATTAATACTACAGCTTCTCTTTAAGCTGAGTCGACCATTTGAAGTAGCATCGAGGGGGCATTCATTTATTATTAGCTTCTCAAAGGCGTTAGCCCTTCATGAGGTAATGAGACATTCTCTTCTACCTGCTTCATCATTTCTATTACCTGAGAGGATTGAATTCTTTTTTTTTTTTTTTGAAAACTTCAAATCCTCTTTTTATTTTTCATTTCGATCCTTTTGCATTAAAAGACAACTTAATTACCAGTGTTAGAATGAAATGGGTCTGAATAGCGTGGAACATATATAAATGATTCATATAGCTCCATCTATATTGGAATTGAGGTGTAGCTGATTAATTGATATTTCATATGCGCTTCTCTTTTTTCCAGAGTATATTGCCCTTCTGCATGCGGGAGGTATGGGTTATAACCGGTTCCTTGGCGTTAATTACTGCAACTGCTTCTGAATACAAAGGTGGACAAGTGGCGGCTGACATTGAGAAAGAGTTTTACCGTGTTCAGGGGGACCTTTATTCTTTATGCCGTACTAAGGTAAACTAAGTTATGCCTAAGAGGTATCATCTTTTGTGGTCAAATGTATCTACTGAAGACTAACCTTAATCGTGACCATCCTATGCAAGATTATTGTCTGATGATTTTTGAAATGCTTGTCACGTGTATGCAGCTTTGTAGGGCTGCCATTTTGCTGAAATTTTAGAATAATTTTGATTCTTGATTCAGTTGCTGTTCCTTTAGCTTTACATATAACAGATTACTATCTGCCTTCTACTGAAAGCTTGTAATGGTTGTGGCAGTTCATGCGGCTGGCATATTTAATTGGTTATGGATTACATATTGAAAGAAGTCCTGTGAACAGGTAATCATGCTGTTTGCTCTAGACAACACCATTTTTTGTATTGGCGCAGTTTTTTGAGCCAACCATCCTACAGGAGGATAATACTAGTCATACAATAAAGGCTGATCAATTTAATGAAAAACTTATGTCATTATCTGGAATTTTTGGATCCATTGGTAAAGATGTAACAGGGTGCTCTTTGTATGTGCTGTCTGCTCTGTTTAGTACTCTTGTGTACCCTCTTGATACACTTTTCATTAATAATACTTTAGCTTATCATCTTTTTTAATGATAGTTTATGTATATTTGCATTCTTTTGAGCAGTGCTTCACTTAGCATGCTGCCTTGGCCTAAGCCAGCAGTTTGGCCTTCTCTTCCACCCGATGCTTCATCCGAGGTTCTTGTGAAAGAAAAGGTGCGTTTTTACTCATGGTATCATGGAATAGAAGTCAAAAAGGCATGCCCACTTGAAAGCATACCATTCTTTTGGTGTGTGTAGAATGCATGACCAGAACTGGTTTTCTTCTATAGCTATTGCCTAGCTGAATATTTTATAATAATGATATGCAGAAAAAGGTGTTTGGTTTGTATAAGTTAAAATCCTCCCTTCTCATCAACTATCAGACGTTGAAAGAAGGACTCATCCTGTAGGGTAAAAGATAAGCTTAGGAATGAATATGTTGCATATAGGCAACCTACTGACATATACGAACTAAAAAATAAGCAACTAAAAAAGCTAGAGGTTTGAAGAATCATTGTTGTACACAAATAGCTAATAATACTTGAGTTGTAAGTAGATGAGATAAAATTTATAGCTAATATTACTTGAGTTGTAAGTAGATGAGATAAAATTTTCATGTTCTGACCTTCGATCTAAGTTCATAGTGCCATTGGCAGGGTGAACACTTTTATAATAGACTAACTGGCATGAATATTTGAGTTTTCTCTTGGGTACCTGCATTCCCCTGTTAATAATATTGTTCCTTGGCGCATTTCAAAATTTCAAAGGTCTGCTTAGCCTGCAATAATGGGTCAAATATCACTTTTTGATCATTTGCATTTATGTTTTCAGTTGAGATGCCTTCTGATACCCTTGGCCACTATTTCTTTGCAGATGATGTTTCAAGAAAGTCAGCGGGTTAAGCATTTTGGTATTCAGAGGAAGCCTTTGCCTCTAGAACCATCCGTACTTTTGCGGGAAGCAAATCGCAGAAGAGCTTCTCTTTCTGCTGGGAATGTGTTTGAAATGTTTGATGGACATCCAAATGCAATCAATGGGTAATGGAGATTGATTAAGATGAATTCTTTATTTGTACTTTTTGTTCAAGTGCATTTGTATACTTAACAAGGTAAATGTTGGTGAGTGATAGGCTGTTTTGAGATTATCAGTTCCCATGATTTGAAAACTTTAGAAGTTTGATACTTTTGCTATATTGCTTTCTTAGGAGGCAACAAGCTTATGGGACCACTTTGACTTCTTGAAATTGAAAATTGCTTTCTTTTTAAAAACAGCAACATATTGAACAATCAGTAAGGTGAATAAACACTGCTATCAACCACACACGTGCTATTTTGCGGGAATCACTAAGTACTAATGGAGGATATTAAACTTAAGTAGACTATTTTAGCTGATTTCAGGGTGTAATTATATGGATGCATGGACAAAGATTATGGTTTACGTAAGAGTGCAAGTATGTTTGATTAGTCCAAGAATTATTTCGTGAGAACATCATTAACAGAAAGCAGGGCACATAAAAAGGGATGACTGGCCTATATCGTTTTCATGAATTTCTTTTTTTGGTCTTTTAACTAAGGATGTTTTCCTGAGGCTGTATCGTAAAAAACTGAAAATTAAATTAGAACATTGGTTTTAGTTTCTCCCAGAGGCATCAAGTTTTCATACTCCATTAAAAAGAATGAATTTATTTCCTTTTTAGTCCGTTTAAAAAAGAATAACCTCTTTCTAAATTTGGAAACAATGTAACTTCAAACTTTCCATTTTACCCTTAATGAGATGATCTATCTCCAAATAAATATTTATGGATTGTTTGACCACAAGTTTCAAAAGTCTTCTATTCTTTCTTAAATTCTGTGCCCAGTCAACTAGGTTTTCTTTTTGAAATGGAGGGAGTATTTTTTATTTTGAACCTCGAAGGCTGAGCTCTAACCTTGTCATCATCTGCCGACAGCTCAGGTTCAATGTCCTCACCAGCAAAAACACAGTTGATATCAATGTCTAGAACTAACTCTTCGCCTGGAAACTTTGAGAGCTCAATTGGCCGACCTTTGAGGCTTTCAGAAATTTGTGTTGCTGCTGAGCATGCTTTGCGGAGTACAATTTCTGACACAGAACTGTGGAAATCATTGTCTTGTGTCCAGGAATTTGAGGTATGTATCTTCTCTAAGGACTATATATGTACCTGTGAATAGGAATGGTACTTTGAAATAGAGTTATGTATACTACTTGTTAGCAGGCATGCTGCTTCAAGTTTGAGTTCTGCATAAATCTTTTTTGATTGCGCGTGAATTGGAGACCTTGACATTCGTTATTCAGCAGCAAATTGTTTTTGCGTCTTTATGTAGAGTCATGTTTTGTTAATCTTCCTCATTCCTTGATGCAATTCTAATCATTTTTAATCTTAGGAAAAATACCTGGAGCTGTCAAAAGGTGCTGCCAACAATTATCATCGTTCATGGTGGAAGAGGCATGGAGTTGTACTTGATGGTGAAATTGCAGCTGTCTTCCATAAGAACGGAAATTATGATCTTGCTGCAAAATTGTATGAAAAGGTTTGTGCTCTTTATTCTGGTGAAGGATGGCAAAATCTTTTGGCTGAGGTCCTTCCCAATTTAGCTGAGTGCCAAAAGGAACTCGGTGATCAAGCTGGCTATCTATCTTCATGTGTGAGATTGCTCTCATTGGATAAAGGATTGTTCTCCAGCAAGGAACGTCAAGCATTTCAGTCTGAAGTTGTTCGTCTTGCTCACAGTGAGATGGAGCACACTGTGCCTCTAGATGTGTCCTCACTGATAACATTTTCTGGCAATCCTGGACCACCACTGCAGCTTTGTGATGGCGATCCTGGTACCCTCTCTGTCACGGTATGGAGTGGATTTCCTGATGACATTACTCTTGAGTCCCTTAGTCTCACTCTCACAGCCACAACTAATACCGATGAGGGTGTTAAGGTAATCTGTTTGACTCACTGTTGCTTTTTCTCTAGTAGTTTTTAGAAAGTGAGTATTCTTGTGTAATAAGTCTGAATTATTATCCTCAGGCAATAAAAAGATCCGGTGCTACGATATTAAAGCCGGGAAGGAATATAATCATGGTCAATTTACCTCCGCAGAGACCCGGTTCTTATGTTTTGGGGGTTCTTACAGGGAAAATCGGCCTACTCAGTTTTAGATCTCACAGCTTTTCAAAGGGTGCTCCTGCAGATAATGACGATTTTATGAGTTATGAGAAGCCAACAAGGCCAATCTTAAAGGTAATTAATCTGTCATATATATATGGGATAGAAAAAATGAATTGTGAAGGCTGTGTTGTGTATTCCAAAAGGATAGAGAATCATCCTTCACTTCTATCCTCAAATATTCTTAGTGATTCTTTTGTATGCAAATGATCTACTATTATACAGAATGATCATCTGAAAGGCATTCAATATTTCTTGAACTTTTTTGAAAGGTGTTCAAGCCGAGGTCTCTGGTCGATCTTACTTCTGCTATTTCATCTGCTTTATTGATGAATGAACCTCAGTGGGTTGGAATAATTGTGAAGCCAATTAATTACTCTCTTAAGGGTGCAATTCTGCACATAGACACTGGTCCTGGGTTGACTATTGAAAATTCGCATGAGATTGAAATTGAGAGTCACATGAATGGGCACCTAGATGAGTCAGATCATTCTGATGGTTCTAAAGATGACAGTTCTCCAGCTGCTCCAGAAGTAAAGCAGATGTCTCTTCACGATGGAGTTATTGAGCTGCCTGATTGGGCAAGCAACATAACTTCTGTTTTGTGGATCCCTGTACGTGCTACCAGTGAGGGACTTCCTAAAGGCGCTCCTGCAGGTGATGATTAATAACGTAGTGGTGGTTCAAACAGCATAATCATGGCTCCTTAAATCTGTTTTTTCCCACTGCCTAAACACCTGCTTTACCTATCAGGTGCAGTTGTTCCCCAGAGACAGAACCTAGTGGAGGGATTAAGAACAATAGCTTTGAAACTTGAATTTGGGGTGTCGCGGAACCAAATATTTGAAAGGTTAGCTTCACTTTTTCATTTCATATGTGTATTCTTGTTAGTGAAACTAATCTGGAATCTATCTCTTTGCAGGACAATTGCAGTGCACTTCACTGACCCCTTCTCTGTAAGTACACGAGTTACGGACAAAAGCACTGATGGTAAACTCCTTTTGCAGGTAATCTTTTGTCTCCTTTGTTTCGCAGAGTCTTTTTTTTTTTTTTGGGTGGGTGGGTTTGGAGGTGTTTCAGTTTCAGGCTAGAGTAGTCATTCTTTCTGTCGAATGGTGGTTCTTTATAATTATTACGGCTGAATTATGTAATAGAAATAGAGAAGAAAAATAAATGGGCTTCAAGAGAAGAAAAGACGTAGAGGATGCAAGAAGCCCTCTGAGTTTGCATCCTTTGTGTTAGGAGGAATATTTCCAGTTTTATAGTCAGTTTTACCTTGGGTTACACTACCTGGAAATGCAGGCGCTTCTCTCTGTTGTCTGGAGTTGTGTTTTACGGAATTGTCATTACCGATTCAGGAAATTGCATGACCTGCATGAATGCCAACTTACTCATGGTTGTTATTTTTTCCTGCTTTTGTCTAGGTAATACTGCAATCACAAGTACAAGCTACATTGACCATCTACGACTCTTGGCTTGATCTTCAAGAAGGCTTTGCTCACACTGGAAATGGTGATAAAAGGCCAATCTCTGGCTTCTTCCCCCTAGTGATCTCTCCCAAATCTAGAGCTGGAATTCTCTTCAGTATATGCCTGGGGACCGCACCAGTAGAAGGCATGCGCTATTTTCTCACTTATTCAGTCATTTGTCCGTTATGTACTGAGCCTGATACTAAAGCCCCTAATTATGTCATATCATCCACTAAGCACATAATCATGGTATATCATCCACTACAGTTTCTGCAATACTGTGGAAATCTTGGACGGCACTTTTCCCTGATCTGATTAGCTATAGACCAAAAGCAGAAAAGAAGATAAAATATCTACTGGAGTCTACTAGGGATTATTCCTTTATGGACAGTTGATAGGGATTAATTTGAATTGTGTGAAGGAGGAAAGTGCTTGCAAGTTTTTTTCCAATTTTTGAAACACATATGAACCATTTTAAGAAGCATCTAACGATCTTTTATTATCTTAATTCCTTGTCTTTTTTTGGTTTGTTTAGAAGGAGCTGAGATCGTGTGTCCTGAGAGCATTTTAAATATTAGATTTGGTATTTTGGGAAATAGAGCTGCTGGCGCACATGACCTCAATGCTGAGGAACCTATAGGACCTGATGGATCGACTCAGAGTCTGATTTTCAAGAGCTCTCTTCTTTTACAGAGGCCCGTGCTTGACCCTTGCTTTGCGGTCGGTTTTCTGCCTCTTTCTTCAACTGGTCTTCAGGTTGGACAGCTTGTTAGCATGAGATGGAGAGTTGAAAGGTTAAAGAGTGTGGAGAAATGTGCAGCTTCTGAAAACAATGTAAGTATTTCACCTGATAGTCTGCTATCCTCTTTGGGGAGATTGGCAATTTCAATGTTAATCCTGCCTGTCCATGCAAATTGCTCAACCTTTCAGTAATTTTAAGCTGTTTTACTGTTGTAATTTTTTCCTTTCTCCTGGTAATCAATCATTTGGGTGATTTACTGGATAACTCTGTTGAGTTTTCCTGACATTTACTTTGAATTTACGAGAAAGCTTATTCTTTTCTACCAAATTTTTGAAATAAAAGAAAGTGATGTAAAATTCAAAATGGAGCCCTAGCTGCTGATGCACATGTATATCTTTTTAATCTAGTTAGTCTTGTAAATTTCTTGCATCTTGTAAAAATTAACTCGTAATTCTGTAAATATCATAATGGACACATTCAAGAAGCTTCCTCTAGATGACAAGTGCACGTTTTTTTATATGCTCATGCAAGGATGATGTCCTATACGAGGTCCATGCAAATTCAGATCACTGGATGATTGCTGGGAGGAAAAGGGGACATGTCTGTCTGTCCACAAAACAAGGTTTCTTCAAGATGTTAATTTGTTTCTTATGGTTTATGACTTTCAACTTGTATTTCAAGTGCTTCTGTACATTTATATGTACTCTGCTGTACTCATGCTTGTTTTGTACTCCGACAGGATCGAGAATAACTATTTCAGTATTATGCTTGCCACTGGTTGCTGGATATGTTCGTCCTCCTCAGTTGGGCTTGCCAAATGTTGACAAGGCAAATATTTGTTGCAATCCTCCTAGTCCACATTTGGTGTGCGTCTTCCCTCCAGCTTTGAGTTCTTCTTTCTGCATATCGGCCTGAAGATTTTGGTCATCATTCTGACCTTTACAATTGGATTGATCGTCCTTTCTCGTTTAAAAAGACCTGAGCATCAAGTGGACGATTTAACTTGAAAACGTCAAGTCTGCCAGTGTTTGTACAATATGTATTTTTTTTCCAAGTTGCAACAATAGAGAAGGTGAGCTTTTGCACGTTAAAGGTGTAGGTAGACTTACTGCTGTATCATATACTCATGTACAGAGAACATTTTTGCTTGTACAATAGAGGAGATTCTGAGATGATTTCCTTGTACACGAAACAGTTGTAAGGAGATGGATGAAATTAAGAGGTAAGGAGATTGGTTTTCTACAATACAATGTGCATGCTCTGACAAACTGCTATTGTTCTTATGAAAATGTTCGATGTGATAAAGTAATATGGGCTGTATGCCTTGCACTTTTGGTTGCTGTCGGAAATGGTCGTTGACCAGACATCCTTGGAGCTTGTATGGACTATAAACATTGGATTTAAGTTATATGCATTAACGGTGATAAAATTTCATGGTATAGCCAGTTTTTACACTGGTCAATAAAAAATAGTCAGCGTTTACCAAGTCAATGAAAAATAGTCACTTTTTTGCTGCAATAGGACCGGTCCAGTATAATATACGGGAGTTCTGGTGCATTTATGTACGAACTCCAGTATATTATGCTGGACCGGTATACTTTGCTAACTCCTGTAAAATTTGCGGGAGACTGGAGTACCAGTGCTCTAAACTCCAGTATATTATACTGGACAATTATACTTGCTGGAACTCCCGTAAAATTTGCGGGAGTT